>SNQJ01S0287314.1:0-10916 GCA_010110895.2 Picea sitchensis | reverse complement strand
TTGAAAGGTAAAAAAAAATAAGAATATATGATATAAATGAAGCTTGCTTTTGGCAAGTCTGCACTTTATATGTCTTATTTTATCTCTTTATAACCTCAATAATCCATAACTCTAGCGATATTAAACGGTTTGAATGGATTTTTAATGAAATAATAACTATTATGTTTACATGCAGTGAATAATGGATTGTGAGCCTGAAACATTTTATGGAATGGAAAGTAATAGTATTTTTGCCCTTTTTTTAGATGAGCATTTTTCGTAAAGGATCAAGGGGATCTTAGAGGGGACAAAGGAGAATACCTAATGTTATTTAGTAGGAGGGAAGGAATAAGAGAATAAAATTCTATGTTCATTTTGATATCAAATTGATGAATTTAATCATTTAACACAAACTGGGCACCTTTTCTTGGTTGGAAAACAAGCTTTTCCTCATCCTTTGAGATATTTTAATGCACCTCTGCAACCCCATCCAAGTATAGTTGATATCCCTCTGCATCCACAACTTAGCCTTGTAAATGGTGTATGGGAAAGAAATCAAAACAAACATGTTTCTGGAAAGGCAAATTGACCCAACATTCATGAAAAAAACATCAACATAGACTTCTTGTTGCTCTTATTATTATTCCATCTAACTCTTTTTTTCAAAATCAACCTTGCATTGAAATTAAATACTCTTCTTTGAAGTTGCTTGCAAAAAAAAAAATGAAATAAACCCATGGAAAAGTCCTGAAGCTTTGAATCCTCAAAATCTACTTTTTCCCACTCCAAGGCAAGCACTAAGGAGTTACAAGAAGGGAGTAAGCGATAAATTTCTCATGTGGATATGTTTCTAGAAATATCTCATTACTAATACTTCATGCTTATGATCACAATGATGATGTGGGTGGAACTTTTACTTGGTTTGACATTTTCAAAATTTGACTATTAAAAACATTAAATTTTTGAAACTTCAAGTTTTATATCGATGTTATTTGGAGAGACAAGGCGATGATAAGTATATCATGTTGTCATCCATTTACATTATGGTCACAAGTGGTGCATGATTTATCATTCATTGCTTCATAAATATTTCTTTGAATGTTAAGTGATACATATTGATGTGAACTGGGACATTTAAATTTGATGGATGATTTGAGGTCGGCGAGGCGCTTTGAGGTTTATCCCTCTGCGTTATGTCCTCTACAGTATAGAACCCTAGGTGAGGGTCGTAGGCCTACCCTCTCCCACTCCCCTTTCTCCTTCCTGCACCCTTTTTCAGGCCCCCTTTTTTAGGCTCCCGTGATCCCCTTTTCGACGCCCCTCCCCCATTTCCAGTCCTTTATGTGGAAGCGTACACTACTCTCTCTCAGGTGAGGCTCGTGTTCCTTCCACATGGTCAGGACACATGGAGGCCTACACCTTGGAGGATGTGGACTTTGAGGACTCCCCCCCTAGTCCCTTTCCCTTCGTGTCCCATGGAGAATTCTTGGATTTACTCTAGAATTCTCACTCAACTCCTCACACGCTCCTACATTCACTACAACCTCGTGGCTCTGGTTGTATCAAGCATGCTCCCCCCATCCTTCCACATGAAATCTCCCCAAGATCTCAGCCTCCCTCCCCCTACAGTCATCCTGTATCCCCTCTCGAACCTTCATCTTCTCCTCCCAAAGGAAATTTGTTTACCTCTGTGAACCCACAAGCAAAGGAAGAGAAGGGTGCATCTTGCAGCGAAGACCTTCCTTGGATTTCTTTGTCCCAAAAGTTTTCATCCCGGTGCATCAAGGAAAAAAGGGGCTCTATTAAAATGGTTGTAGGAGATAGCATCCCCCTCAGTAAGTTCCCCCATCTCTTGGGGAAGACTCTAGTTGGAAGTTTTAATGGAAAATATCCAGGAGAAAAGGCCCTAATAGGATGGATGCAGAATCGGTGGAAATCCTTAATTGGTTATGTCTCGAAGATACATATTATGTCCAGAAATTGGATCTCCTTCTTTTTTCGAATGATGATTGCGAAGAAATTCGTAGAAAGAGTTGGTCTTGGGGCCCATTCGGTTTGTCCCTGAAACCTTGGACTGTGGACTTCGACCCCCTTAAGGAATCTACTGTGGTAATGAAAGTTTGGGAAATATTTCCCAGACTACCATGGGATTTATGGTCCAGGGAAGCGTTAGAAGCCATTGGTAACAAACTGGGTTCTTTTGTAAAACTCGAACCCAATTGGGAATCAAAAAAAGACCGTAGGTGGGCTTGGATTTTGGTCGAAGTGGATATAAGAGAAGGTTTAGTAGGCAACATCGACCTATTTCATGCTGGAATTAACTGGCACCGGAAGGTAGACTACTAGAGACTAACTTTTAGCTTCCATGGCTGCCATGAAATTGGTCACATTCATCTCAGTGTTCCAAAATCACGTTGTTGCTTCAACCTCTTGCCAGTAAGTGGAAAACCAAGTCTACAATTAAAAAGTAGGAATCATTGGAGGTCGTCTCGGTGGAAGGCAGGAATGAAGAATTTCCCCTGGATATAGACAAAGTGATATTCTCTAGTCAGCCGTTAGGTGACTTGGTTAAACAAGATCATGTTTTAGGTATGCATCCCAAGCCCCCTTCTTCACCTTTTTCTTTTTTTTTGGTGTTAGTTCCTTCAACTCCCTCTAGGCCCCTCCCTTCTCCCAGGTCCTCTCCTTCCCATGAAGACACCCTTTATTTCTCCCCTCCCTCGACTTCGGGAATTGTTGATACAGAAATATGACCTCGCAAGAATTCCTCCCCCCTCTCCCCTTCTCAAAGAAGTCTCCTTTATGTCTCCTCTCCCCCCCTCCCCCTTCTCGGGCTCTCTCTTCTCCCACCCTCGATTCCTCTCTTTCCTCTTTCTGCCTTACCTCCTACCCTGGAGCTCCCCTTTCTCCTCAGGGTAATATATATTCCCTGAGGTCTAAATCCTAAGAGAACACCCCTTCCTTTGGAGGTTTTTCACTTGACCCTCCCTCTCTCATTCAGGTAGGTAGAAAACCCTTCATCACGAAAGAAAAGAGAGACCATTTGCGTAAATACGCAAAGGGATCCATGCGACCATCACAACGGACCTTGGAGCAAGAAAATTCCCTTCGATAAGGGAAAAATGATCTTCCTCTCCTTCAACGTGCATGGGGTTGGGGGTGCCCCTTGTTGAGGAAAAGATATGAAATGATCTTACTCAATAATTTTCAGACTTTACTTGGCTAAAGCAAAGTAGACGAGAATATCACCCTATGCTTATAGCCAACAAAAAATAACATCCTAACTCACAAGTATAAATTACGAGTGCTTAGGCTAGTCTTTTATCAACAAAAGCTTGTTGGAAATTCACTTTTTATGTAATTTTCTAAAGATAATAGTTGTTGAAATAAGTGTAAGAACAAAAGTAAAGACGCCAAGATGATAATAAAGACAGATGAGACATAAATCAATCATTTATTTCATTCCAATTCATGAAAGAGTCATTTTATTTACAAAATCACATACAGAAATCTTGGACCAAAGTCAAACTTAGACATCCCCAATGGAACATGCAAAAGGACCTCTGATAGAAAACCAAAACTGAACTCTAAAAGTTGGATCAACTTGCCACAGATTGTTTCCCACTCGACTCTGCACAATAGCCTTTATCACACATGAAAATTAATTCACAAACAGACAAGTCTACACAGACTATCAAAGATAGATCAACACCTCTAAAAAACAAGTGTCTAAATGATTTGATTCAGCCCTGAATATTGTTGTCTACAATAAGACCCTGCTATCACAAAAGAGAATTAGGATTTGATGAATATATGAATGAATGAAAACTGAACTATCTCAACATAACTCAAAGATAAAACCTTAGCATGCTTCTGCTTCTATCCTCCCTTGTTCCTCCCTTTCCTTTTGTTTTTAACAAATTAGAATTGGTTGAAGAAGTTGAACCAATCCATTAGTTAAGTTAATTAAAAGACTCAACTAACTTTAGTTAGGGGGGAGAGTAATAATTATAATAAGGTTCATAATAAATAATAAATAGTAGGTAGGACCCCTTGTGACTCCCTTTAGTTCATAACAATCATAACAATCATAACATAACCATTAGTTAAGCAAAAACACACCTCCTTGTGCCTCCCATCAACATATCCACTTTTGGGCAATTTAAACTCATGAAATTTGAAATCATTTCAAAAATAATACTCATATATCCAAAATAAACATGATGTCCAAATATCCCTGAAGTCAACTGTCATAAAACAATAGATATAATAAACTCAAAAACCATATTTCCCAGTCTGTGATGCAACCCTTCCTTGATTGATGTTGTCACCTCTTGATTTTCCTATATTTGCCTTTGGATGTGCAGAGCCTTTAGGCCTAATTTCACTAATCACGTGGGAACGATCATCCCTCAAATGCATCTGGGAAGACACAGACTTGTCTGAGCCATTGGAGGGTGACGAGGGGGCAGCAGTGGATTTTCCTTTATCAAGGGCATGGTGGGCCTCAGTTTTCAATCTCTTGCTAGCATGGGAGGATTGCACTGGCGAGTGATCAAGGGCAGCTTGGGAAATGGGGTTAACCAGCAGAGAAGGAGGCAAAGACAATTTGGGCCAACCACGATGTTGGGAGACTATCGGGTGGACAATATCCTGCAATCCATCATTTTTAGGGACCTCTATTTGTAATGAGACATGAGGAGGTACAAGGATACCAAGTTCTTGTGGGGTTTGGAAAGGAGGCCTTTTAGGCCTAGGTTGGACTATTCGCTACCCAATCCAATTGAAGAATCCAGCATGAAACAATTGACCAAGATCTTTTGAATCAGTGTCAAAATGTATGGAGAACCTAGGCCTTATTGAGCCTCAGTTCCAATTACCTCTACCTATGTTTCCTTGGCCATGGCTACCTCGACTAAAAAAAATCATCCTACATGCGTGATCAATTAGAAAATAGTCTTTTAAATAACCATACATGACAACTCTTTAAAAATATGAAACAGATTTAGCTCAGCAAGGTATCAGACTCATGCAATCCAATCCATACAAATTGTTTCACCGTTAATCATTGAGCAAGGGGCGAAAAAGGGTTCTGGGATATGTGAGGGGGTTGTATTGAGAGAAAATATGATATAATGAGGGGGAAAAGACATGGTCACTGCTCAATGACAACAACAATCAACTGTAAAGCAAACCAATAAAACCTCACTGCAATCCACACAAGACATTGCCACCTTCATCTTCTTTAACACGGAAATTATCTTGACTACAATCAATCTCAGAACAGGAAGTGAAAAAATGAATATGGGAGGTGACGGGGTTTGTAATTAGCGGAAAGTGAAATAATGGAAGGGAAGAAGAATGATTACTATTCATGAAATTAATTCAGTGATCCATAACACATTCTACGAAAGGATATGCATCAACCATCAATCATTTGACCAAATAATAATTTATGTGCATTTAACTAGTTCATTGTTCATAATCAAATATCCAACACAGTGCCACCACAAGACAGTATGTATTCCACACAATTTGTAAGAGATTTTTTTCCCTTCATTCACATACTCGCATTTTATAAAAATTTACGAATAGTACCCATTTCCAATCTGCAAACTATCAAAATCAACCATTGCCCATGCATTTCTTCAATCCACTAATGCTTCAAAAGTCATGTTTCAAATTAAAAATGAAGTCACTATCACTGCAATCGGGCCTATCATTTAAATGAAATGATATTCGTTAAACATGTATAGGAAGTAACCAAAATAATCAAGACCAAATTTCCATGCCCAAAATGAAAATTAATCATACAACCAACAGCCACCATTTAGACACAAGCTATGCACAGGGTAATTTTCCTAGGCAATGTAGTTCTGCCACTGTAAAAAAAAACAATTCAATGTGAATTAAAATTTGGGCCACCCATCCAACATGATTGTCATCAATAACATGCCTGCTTTAACAAGTGATCAATTGCAATAAATAAACAAGTTTAAAACTCTGTGAGTATCTCGGACTGTGAGAACTCAAGCCCTCTATGTTATACACAGTGCGCAGCCAACAAAACCCTGTGATGCAACAAATCCACTTTAACAAAAACAAACACACGGTCACGGTAATAAATCAACATATGGTGTTGAGCCATTGATTTAATATAACATTGCTTCGATTTAGTCACACCGTGATTGAATATGTTGTGCAAACTCAGGCTTAGACAATCAAACAAGCATAAGGGTGTAGTGGATATACTCTCTACAGTCATCCAGTCCAATAGTCATTCGGCCCCAAAGAAAACCATAGTTACCACGCCCATCATTTCATCTTGCAAAACACCATACACACAACGCGACATGTGTGAGCAACATCAAGAATTTGTAACCAATTCCAGCTATCATCCAAATAATCATTAGTGTCAATACTAGTGACTGTGTATCAACCAAACAAATTTTCCACTGTCGTAAAATCAATTTACGTAACAAGTTGTGACAACAACGCCTACCCGTGCATTGATTCGAATCCGGGCAGAGGCCTTCTTCCTTAAACAATATTGATTTATTACATAAGGAGGGTAACTGTATACTTTGAAAGTGTAATTGGTAATGTCTAGTTTACCACTGTTATAACAGAGCCAGTGATTGTATACCAACTAAGCCGACTTTGACATGACCAACTGGGTGAGCCCGTGCTCAAAAGTCGACAATTATACCACCAATCAACCATAACCAAGTCGTAAAACCAACAGGATAGGCTGGTCTTTTCTACTAATATTTATGCTGGAGGCTAAGGTTTGTCCTGTAGCCAACACAAGGAGAGCAAATACATTCCTTGTAATGGTGGAAACTCCGAGGGCACGGTGCATACACAGGAAGGACCACAACTCAATCGTGGACGGGTACCAATCCACGACGGGGGGCCATAATCGAAAGGTTAGGCTCTGGTTTGGCCTGGCAATGGTTACTTAACACACGTAGGGTATAACCCTCGTGCTCTTCGGTCAAACAATCGCAGCACAAAGGTGAATACAGGGCCGAGTAAAAACCCACTTCGTGACCCTTAGTCATAAAACCAACCAATGCCGAAGTGAAGAAAACACGGTGATGCGGGATGCCCTTAACCATTAAACCCAAAAATCCAAAGATTGGATTTAGTAACAATGCGTGAAGATAGATTTCCACTCAAGACCAAACAAAAACCCTCCACTTAAGCCAACAATAATAACAGAGATCTACCACCCAAGATGATCCATAACTTATACGAATTCAATATTATTGCAGGAAGAACCACAACTCAAGGACACAATTCCGCACAATTGCAACACTTAGGAAAGCACAAACCAATGCACCTAAGCCAGTATCATTTCATAACCAGAGAAAAGTCACGAATGGCCAAAAAAATGAACATACCTGTAATCGAATTCCTTAAAACAGGAGTTGGCCGAGCGGTTCTTCCCTGCTAAAAATCCAGAGCATAACCACAGCAGCAAGATCGACCAATAGCCTGATTAGGGTGGTGGATAATGGAGGAGTAAAGGTGGCATGCAGTAAATTCACGTCGCCTCCACCCACAATGCATTAATTCATCAGTGCATGCCAACACATTAACCATTAATCAAAACATGTATCGAAACCCCCACCACATTAAAAACCAATAGCACAACTTTTTCCATAACATAATTCAAGTCCCATATAATTCAACCATTCGCATAACCAACAGCATTATCACCTTGCCAAATGCCCCACCAACATTCCATATCATATGTGTTTTAACTATAACCCAATCACAATTGCATAACCACTTACTTGTTAGCTAGGCTTTAACAATAATTGTTAATTCTTTCATGCATGTAGTATAGTGAATAGGATAGCTTTAAACTCTTCCCCCTTTCAATTTTTTTATTTCTTTCCAATTGTTTGCATGTAGTATAGTAAAATTGTCGAATTAGATCCCATTTGTCATAGTATTTTTTTCTTCTCTCAAAACTGTCCTTCATGCAATTTCACTAACATGATTGTTGTGTAGGTGCGATAAGAACAGAATAGCATAGGTTGTAGTAACATCATGAATCAACACCTCATAAGATCAAATCATAACGAATAACAACAGTATCTCATCAACCATGTAAGTCATGTCGCATATCATCACAACATCAAAAGTGAACAGATTTGATCTTCAATAGTTCAAGGGGTTCCCACCTACTAGTATTATTTAGTTTTTTATAATAATAGGCTTTAGCAACACTTTGCGGACAAAACTTTGTTGACAATTTTAATCATCAACAAACTGGCGACTCCATAGGAAAATTTGTTTCCAACATATTTAGAACTCAGAACTCATGGTTTCACATACCAAGAATAGTAATCTTAGAAGACATAACCAGAATAATTATGCAATAGGGGGAAGTGAGCGGACTTAATGGAAAGATGACCAGGAATTTGGGAATAATTCATGAAAAGTGTTAAGTATGAGGGGTTTTTACCATTGTATGCATAATCATTCAACTGGAATATGTTCTTGGCTTTCAAGGAAGAAAACATATGGACTTGCTCTTAAGATATCAATGGATGAAGAAATGACAAGAAGAAGCAAGAAGTAACCAATTCCTTGTAAGACAGCAGTGGAAATATGTAACAATTTCAAGGGCCCTTTAGAGGAGACATCATAATAGTTGTGTAAGCTTGATTGTTATCGACTAACAATGCTTCGCAGGAGTGTCACTGTGGCAGAATTGATCCAGCATTCTATCTTTACCAAACACTAAAATATGATAAAGACAAAAATCGCAACAGAAGTAATAATGCAAAAATTAAAACAACAGCAATAAAAGACTCAATTTGAAAAACAGCAAGGAAAGAAAACTTGACTTAGAAGGCAGAAATCAAGGTATTGTATGCGTAGAAAATAAGCACAAAAATTGAAAGCATAGCTAGGCTACTAGTATACAACAAAATCCAGACAGCATTAGAACTTTTCATGTTGGTTCATCGCAATATTTCAAGCGAGGGTTGTTAGTGTTGTAGGGAAACAATTGCTCCTGTAAATCTTTTGAGATATAAGAATTAGTATCCAAGACAAAATCAATTTGGAAAGGACCGATCACTTGGAAATATGATGTAATCATCATTCCCTTGACACGCACAATTAGCTCATCAAGATAGAGATGGAGACTGACCAATCATCGAGAGTCATGTGCATAGTTTTTTTAAAACCAGTACCTGTATCAAGTAAGCTAAAAAACCGGCATTTGTAAGGGATGGTATCGCAATTAGTAATGAAAGTGGTTTTGTGAACATTTGTCCCTTTTACTTTGATTCTCTTGTAACGAAACAGACTGTCAAGTAAGGGTCTTAACTGTGACTCTACAACTTGTTGCAAAAACATTTCAATATTGAGATGGGGAAAGGGATTTCTCATAATCGCTTTCCTGAAAGTTCGAAGACTAATACAAGTTCTAATATTATCAGTGGTCCCCGAGGTCGATTTCCAAATTGACACCCATTCAAGGTGGGCTGAAAAAAACCTTCCAGCCCTTAAGAAATCTCCCAAATCCCTTTGAAAGGGTTCTTCCAGTGCAGAGTTTACAAATTCTTGTTTTTGCCTAGCTAGTTTCATAATATGTTGAACAGGACCAGGATCAAAACCACGAATATCCTCATAAGACCAAGAAAAATCCTTTTGAGATTCACCAAGTAGTCTGGTGGAACTCATCTCTTCTTTAGCAGAACATTAGACATTTATTTTAACATCGGTTGAAGGTTCAAATTTCCTAATATTCATGAGGATGGTTTCAATCACCTTCTTCCGTAACTCCTCTTCTTTTTGTTTTTCTTTATTGCCTACAACACTCAAAGAAAACAAACTCTCAAGAGGATTCAAGCCCCCAAGAATCTTATTATTTTCCACAGATATAATATCCTCAGGCTTAATAGGTTTATTTTGAATGACAACACAAATGCTCTCACAGTTGGGGATGGCCTTCCAGAATCCTTCATTTTCATAAATGTATGGATGATGTAGAGATTGGAAAGCACAATCAGACTAGCGAGGCAAGAGTTGTTGAGTATGAGAGGTTGTAAAGACAGCTAATCGATCAGTTATTGAATTCAACTCCTTCTTAACATGAGTGATGTTGAAAGATAGAAGGTTCAAGACAAGTGCCCAAATAGTTTGGGAGTATTGTTCCATCAGCTTGTCGCTAAGAGAGCATGTCTTACGTATCAAGTTCACAAAAAGCTCAGAATTTTTGAAAACTGAAAGATGAACACAACCAAGATTAAGGGCGTTCTCAATGCCTAACAAAAAAGCTTTGAATTTAGTGGCATTGTTTGAACAAGCAAACTCCAACCTGTATGACAGATTATGATTTTTTCCTGCAGGGGAAACCAAGATAATACCAGCCCCGTTACCTTCGTTAGAGTGTGAACCATCAAAGTGCATATGCCATAATTCATCATCTGACTCAATTCTTTCCAAAGGAATATTATCCTCTTCAGCAAAGATGGAATACACTCATGTGTCTTCTTTGATATAGTTTACGCTAGATTGCGGAACACTCTCTATGTAGGGTGAAATTCTTCCTTCTCTAAGGACTATAATATTCTTACCATTCCGAGGAACGGATAAATGTGTCCCGTCAAGTGAGAGGTATCCACCTGTTAGGGCTTGCCAATCTCTCCCCAAGATAATTGAATAATTGCTCATAGGCATATCAATCACCTGAATGTTGAGGGTTGTCCCTATCTCGGGATGAGCGCATAAAACAAAGGTTACATCTTTAATCTCGCCTATGGTTGTTTGTTGTAGACTATTATAGGAGAGCATGCTTCTAGCATTTTCGTTTGTACATGACAAGCCTAGCTCTTCCATAATAATCTTTGACATGACACTTGGGCCTGAACCTGTTAAGATCCAAAGACTGAATACAAAAGAACCACAAC
>SNQJ01S0287312.1:11003-22011 GCA_010110895.2 Picea sitchensis | reverse complement strand
AGCTTTCCATAATGTTGTCACTTGACTCTGCAATATATTATTTATCAACCATGAAACTCAATTCATGCACAAACAAAAATACACAGATTGTCAAAGATAAACCATACACCTTTAGAACAAGCAGCTGAAATGTGTGATTCGGTTTTTGAATCCTGTTGTCTTCAATAAGACCCTGCTCTCACCAAGAGGATTAGGTTTTCTAGTAAACTCAAAATGAATGAAAGTTGAAAGTATCTCACTAATGTAGAGCAAACCTTATGGTTGTAATTCTCCTTCAATTATTCCCCCTTTGTCTCCTCATTTGATTGAGCTTTTATTCCCTCTCAATAAGTTATGGTAGTTGAACCACCTTTCTTTAGTTAAGTCAAACTAACTTAACTAATTAGTTTGAGACAAATAAATAATAGTAATATATAAATAAGGGTCTTAAATAATAACTAAATAGGTGGGACCCCTTATGACTCCCAATTATTTCCTTTTATAGTTATCTCACATAACAAATATCCAAATCATTTAATTCAAAAATATCTCCTTGTAACTCTCACTTCATCTATATATGCTCAAATAATAAATATCACTAGAATGTAATATAATCATGTCCCAAAAATTAACATCATATCCAAGCTGTCTAATAAAAAAAACTCAAATGAATGTTGTTGTCCAAAACAATGCCAAATATATGCTTGTTGTTAAAAAAATTATCAAAATAAAAATACCATCTTCAACATATAAAACAACCTCAATCATTAACATCCATATTTACTATGTGAGGCATTAGGCCTCTTCTCGTTGTTGTCCCCTTTTGAATTTTATGTGGCAACCTTTGATTGGTTAGAGCCTTGAGGCTGAATTGCACTAATGACATGAGAAAAGTCATCCTTGAGATGAATGCGAGAGGAAACTCGCTTGGAAAAATCTTTGGATGAGCTCGAGTGAGTGGATATTCCCTTTCCTTTGTCCTGCACAGGCTCGGGGACATTTGTTTCTAATATTTTACTGGCATGTGATGACTACACGGGTGAGACAGCAGGCTCAACTTAGGTAACTTGGTTTTTTTTTTGTGGTGGAGGGGGTAATGGAAATGATGCAGTGGGCCAACCATGGTGGTGAACAAGAGAAAGAGGGGTACACGGTAAAATCGGGATACAAGCAGCTCCTTGAAGACAATGGTATCCCCCCCAAATCGGTCATTTGGAAAGAGATCTAGAACTCAAACCGCCCCCCAAAAATTAACATCTTTTGCTTGCAGTTGGCCCACAAAAAAATCCTAACATGGGACAATTTAAACAAAAGAGGCTTTTCGGGCCCATTCAGGTGCACTCTGTGCAACAATAGCCTGGAAAGCTCAGACCATTTGTTCCTGCATTGCAACTTCACTAGGCAGGTGATGAATAGTGTGTACAAGGAATTAACCCCTCACTTGTCCAAGCCCACAAACACCAAAATCCTGATAGGCAAATGGGAAAAACAGTATAAAGGATCGCTCCAGGGAAAACATAAGTTCAACAGAGCCTAGAAGGCATCCATTAAATTTTTTTGCTGGCAGATCTGGCTAGCGAGAAACAAAAGAATCTTCAAAGAAAAGATCATCTCCCCCCAGGCAGTAGCGATAAACGCCATTGGTCAGCTTAGTGAATTCTTGTCAAGAAAAAAAACATTCACCACTGTAGGGGCATTGACGAGAATAGATGCAGAATCCTAGCTAAATAAACTCAACCTACAAGATCTCTCTGCTCCTTGTATGATAAAAAATGTTTCATGCTGGCAGCTTCAATATACTCCTCAAGAGCTTAAAACCTGGTTAAGCTCACAAAAAAATCACGTCCTAAGCTTTGATGGCGCTTCTAAAGGGAACCCAGGGGAGGCAGGTGTGGGAGGGGTTCTCTTTATCCCTAGAGGTCAAATGATAATTACTTATTCTTAGAATCTAAGCATCACCACAAATAATGCAGTTGAGGCCTACGCTCTCCTGAAAGGGGTCCAAATCGCGAGGGATCGTCACATTAAAAAGTTAACCATAATAGGAGACTCCAAAACAATCATCAAGTATTTTGTCAAGAACACCAACTCAAAAAACTCTGCACTCAAAAGATCCATTGAGAGGATCAGGAACACTATTAAAGGCATGAACACCTATTTCTGCCACATCCGTCGTGCCAACAATGGGAAAGCCGATGATCAAGCAAACAAAGCAATTGGCAAAGGTAAAGAGAACTTGGAAATCAAAGGAAAGACTACTCTACTCGTCCCCCCTTAACCCCCAATGATCCAGCTCACACAAGATGTACACACGCCCAACAGACATGCACACAGTGCGCTCCAGTGTAGCAACCAATATGGACTAACTACCGATTTCCATGGGAGGCCAAGGTACGATGGTAAATTTTATGGTATGTTGATACAAACAAAAAAGGCACTCACGCGCAACAACAGGCTAGTCCCCCGTGGGACCCTGCAAGTGAGATCTCCAACACAGTGCTATCCCTCCCCCCCCATATCCTATCATCAATTCCACTAGCGCAAATGATCGGGGATAAGACAGAGGTGAGAATTCAGAGCATGTGGAACAAAAATTGGAAACATTTCAAGCTCTAGAGCAGTCATCTTACATGAACAAGGAAGGACGCTACATGGGAACTACAGGGTAATTAGAGCCCGATCCATTATATAGAAATCCATAGGAGGACAAGCATTGCATTCAAATTAGCAAGCTACAGGAAGAGTTCGGTTTCTCCAAGCTAGGGAATAATTCACAGATTCAGGTGGACAAGTAAAGACAAAGGGACGGCCACAACTCAAGACAGTGGCAAGATCAGAGGAAGGCAAAAAGATCGTAACAGGGAAAGTAATCGATCGTGACCTGCACAAAGGAACAAGAGAAGGAAGCATTTAAAGTTGAGTCACCCGAATCATCCTGTCACCACAATCCAGAACATCGTTCAACATCTCCCGCACTATCAAGACAGAAGCAGGGACAACCCTGGAAAAGAAAATGATAACCTACCTTCGTTATCCAGAGCCACAATCAGCATGGACCAACGCAAAGCCCAGGAATATCGAGAGGAAGAAACGGTGGGTGATGACTTCCTCACCACCTAGCACCTGGCCATGCGCTTAGAATCTCATAACGCCACCTTAAATTTCACCCTGGAAACTCTCTCAAATCACCGCACCTTGATCAGTCAACTCCAGGTAGAGGTGGATTTTTTGAGAAGCCAAGGGGAGAGGCTTGAGAAAGATAAAGGAATCAGAGCTCAGGAGGCAGAAGGCCATAACAACAGTGATGAAGGTGAGATCGGAGTAGCCCTGACCCTCCCAGATTTGAATGTCGCTCTGGAGCTACCTATTGAAGAAATCCCAGTGCCAACTTCAGAGGAAAAAAAGAAGTAAGCAATGAATTCAGTCAAATTTTGTAACATTGACAATGCCAATTCACAGTCTGCAAGTAGTAGCTAGACTTGTAAGTCTTTAATAAATAAGTAGCCTTAGTTTTTGGGGAACATGTGCATGTAGAAAGATCTTGGTAATCTAGATATTGGGTCATAGACTCAGAACTCCCCCCCTTTTTTGTACACTAGCGACTTTGGTCGCACCTTTTATATATAAATCATATTTATCTTTTTGTAAAAAAAAAAACCATGGTGGTGAAGAACAGGCTGATGTACAATCTCTTGCCAACCATCGTTGGTGGGAGATTCTAGTCACATGGACACATGGGGAGGGACTCGGACACCGACAAGGTTTTGATGTGCTTGGAAAGGAGGTCTTTCTGGTCAGGGCTGGAATATTCCTTGACCTACTAAGTTAAAGAAACCAACCTTGGAAAAGGTGGTTCAATTCCTGGGGGTAAACATCGAAATGTATAGAGAGCCGAGGTCTTCTATGACCTCTTTGCCAATTTTCCCTACCTTTGTTACCTCTACCATTACTGCCCCTGCTGAAAAAGCTCATCCTGTAGCAATATTCAATGAATCATGAAAAAATATTAATAATCCATACATGAAACTCCACTTAAATAAAATCAAGATTTGGCTCTATTATTTACCACATAACCCATGCAATTCATCCATAAAAATTCCATTAATCAATTGCCATATGAACAGGGAATGATAGGGTCATTGGGAATATGAGGGGTTCGTAGTGTGCGTAAAATGGTAGAATGAAGGGGGAAAGATACATGGATATTTTTCAAACAATCATAAAAATAATAAAGCTATGTATATAACCAACTCTCAAAACACCAATCATCAACTAACCTCCATCTCCATTTCTTTTATTTTCATACATACTTTTCCTTAAAAATGAGTAATAATAGAACAAGGAGTGTAAAAAGTGTAAGTGGGATAATGAGAGGAGTGTAATGTGCGTAAGATGGTAGAGCGGAAATGACTCCAATGGTTACTATTCTTCATTATCCATACAAAAAAATCCCATCATCATAACAATGAATTTCCAAACCCTTTCCTGTTTCAAAAACAAAATTCGATACTCTGTTTTAAAATTCCAAAACTAGTGCTTCACTTCAAGACTGTTCATTGTGTCTTTTGTAATTACATTTATAGAATTCATTTAATAAAGACTGTCCAAGAAACAATTCAACAGACATAACATAGTCTGCGCACAATAGGGTCAAGGAAACACAATATTCCAACAACCAAAACTAACAGTCGAAGTATGGACAGACTGGGTCCAAAACATTGTCATCGGTATTCTTTAACCACTTACATAGTTTCTCGAAATCAACCAAAAAGGAACCCCCGTGGATAACACAAAAATAAACTGAGATTTCAAATAACAAAACTTCCAGAATTCATGTTCGCAGAGTTCATTCAACATATATATAATTCGTCAACAGAGGTATTCTATCCATCCATAAAAATCGACCACCTTAAGTATGCTAAAACAAGACGACTATATCTCTTAAACAATGTCTTGCAATGTTGTCATCGCTTCAATGTTGTCACATAACATATTGTGTTTTATAAATAAGTGAGCTTGGCATTAACTCTTAAGTAACAAATCAACAAAAATCTCATGACAAAAGAGATGCGAACAATGCCTCTATCAAATGCTAGCTTAGCCATCCTTACACAGTTATTCAAATGTAGGGTTTAAGATACCATTCATAAACATCAATGAGGTATGGGAGAGMAAGCAGGCAAACACTTTGAGGGTTTAATCAAAAGAATGCTTCAACAGTCTTTTACCACTTTTAATTTCCACAGACCTCTTCACAGGCCCTTTATAGAGGTCACGAGCAAAATATCCATGATAGCCATATAAATAATTGAYAGGAAAAGTCTAAATATAATGCAAAGGCCGCAAGCAATGCCACCATTTTGTAACAGAGATGCAAGAAACAACAAAAATCCAAAGACAAGGCAGACCCGAAACACTTTCCCACAAGTTTTTCCCACTGGTAAAGCAACAGAGCAACCACTATTACATCAACAACGAGAAACACTCACACATCGTTTAACTGTGAATTCTCTTGCATATAAACACCACAGAGACTAACTTCATCCAAATCCAATACACAATCGAAAAAAAACCATATGCCATAACCTTGTAAAAGCACAGACAGTAAGCAAATTCAAGAGCCAACTTTTGATTTAATTAATGAGCAGAGCAAGAATTCATGGATGGAGCAGCAAGAACCCTCGTAACTGGGTGCAAAAATGCAAAGGAAAATCAACAAAGTTCGAACACCTCTTCCAGGGCTGAGCAAAACGAAGACAACAACAATCAACAAAAATGACCAATGCAAAATAACAAGGGTGGCGACCATCGAGGTAGGTTAGAGCGACATGCATTTATTTCACGTCGTATCCACACTTACTCCTTCAACCATAGCCAGTATGAGTGAGCTAGCCATACAACACATAATCCACTCTTTCTATAACAATTCAATGCAAGCAGGATACACCACCATTTTCCTATACTTCTAAACTTTAACATATGTGCCAACCCCAATATAATACATGTCAACACTTGCTAGGGAGACCATGTCCCAACTCTTAAGCTTTAAACTTTAAACAATGGCGCATAACACTTTTAACAAGAGATCCACAATACCATTATCATCCATTCCTTCAAGCCTCGAGTTTAGACTTCCTTTTAAATTGAGTGCAACAAAATAAAACTTATGATAACTATCAAAACAACATCATTTCTCTTTGAATCACAATGCCCATAAAATTTGTCGTTTGACCATTTGTTTTAAAGAGTAACTTAAAGACAATAAACTGTAGAATACATCTCACAACCAAGTCATAAACACATATGAAAATGTGTCATCCTTCTTTCATATCCACACACAGGGTCCTACCTATTAGTATATTATTAATTATAAATAAATAATAAGGCATTGCAACCACTTTGCATGCAGGTACCTACGTTTCATTTTTGGGCATCAACATAGCGGAGGATGAAAAACTAAAGACAATTGCTAGAGATAAAAGCCACAAAGAGGAGAAAGCAACATGATGATGGAGGAAGTGATGGCCTGGGTATCCATGAATGCCAGGTTAATGCAACCTTGTTGCTTTGTACCTGTACCAAAGGGCCAAACTTGAGTCGCCATTAAGACTGTCGATCTATCCCACCGCACTGAGCTTTGCTTGATATGAATGTTATGCATCTTGACTAGATGGAGAGGGAGGGTGGCGATGAGGGGATTTAACTGTCCTCGTTGACAATGTGCCGTGTGACTTGTATGTACCAGGTGTCACCCCATCCGAGGGTCAATGATATCTATTGTTGCATCCCATAAGATTGAACAATTATTACTTGCTTCTTCAATCAAATTCTGTGAATATAAACAATTTGATTGCCATGAATCAAGTGAGGCTTGCATTTGGATTTTTTCTTCTTCAGACATTTTAGAGTAACCTGGTGGGAAATTGGTTCCTTGTACCTCCCATATTTTCAAATTATTAAATACAACTTAGAGTTTTTTTTGCTTTTTAGATTGCAATTGAGACTCGACAGAAAATTCAAAGACTTGTTCATGTTGTTCTTTGATGATGCATAATCTTGAATATAATAATACATGTGAAGATGATAATTTAGCATTAAGCTCCATTGCTTCTTTCCTCAATATTTATGAATTTTCATTTTTGATCTTCACTTCTTCCAGTTGAGTAGTCAAGTTATCTACTTGCTTATCAAACTCTTTGTTGGTCTTCTATTTCTCTTTAAGAAATGTGGCTACCTATCTATTATGCTCAATTTTAATCTCATCTATTCTTGTTGTCATCTGTGAAATGATATTTTGAGAGAGATTATTTGCTTCTATGAGATCTTTAATCCAAACTTCATGTTTTCGTGTCCAAGTGCTTTCTTGTACTTTTTTATGTTCTAGAATCTCTTTTATTCTATTTTTCTCTTTCCTCAACTGGTTAGTAAATCTACTCACATACCATTTATTTGTGCTGGCAAATGCCCCTAAAGCATCAACAACTTCATCTGCAAATTTTTCATCGTTCATATGTGTTGCATTCCATAACTGGGTTACTTTTTGTGTGGTTTCTTCATGGTGGGCCATTTTCCTCTTTTTAGACTTTCTCTTCTCTATAATTTTTGTTTTGTCATCAAAAACAAAATTGTCTAAAGACAAAACAATATTTTGTATAGGAGAAATGCTATCAAGATCAAAGGAGGTGGTAACTAGCCTTCCAAGAATCGAGGTTGTGGGAGTAGTATTAATAGGATCAATAATCTAAATGACTTTTGTCTAGAAGAACTCCATGTTTGTGTTGGTGTTGAACTATGTATTTGCTTCAATCACTTTGGCAAGTTTATGGGCGTTTAATCTACTTGAATCTTCCTCTCTTATTACAGCTTTCTCTTGTGCAAATTTTTCCACTTGTGTTGTTATTCAAGAAGCATTGTGAGTTGGTTCTGTTTTATTTTTATCTTCTTCTTCATCTTCCTCAATTTCTACAACTCCCTGCTTTTTATTATTTTACTTAAGACAATATTTCTTCCTTTAACTTGCCATTCAACGAAGTTCAAGAAATTAGCATTATTTTTAATGACATCAATTCTTTGAGATAATTCATGGAAGCTCGTGGCTCTCTGAAAAACAAGGTCAAAAGGATTGTCTTCATGAATATATGATTTGCTTTTAACTATGACACAATATCTTTTGATGACTTCTTTTGGATCATGTCTTTTAAAATCTCCTTGGGCAAACCAGATTCCATCTAATAGATCAACTTCCTTTTGAGAATATTTTGCATTCAATAAGGTATAGATACCTATTGAAATTGGGAAATTAAGCCATTGGATTTTCTGATTTTTAACCAAAGTAGTTGCAATGTCGACACTAACAATATCATATGCAATCTCTCTTAATGCTAGCCTTTCTGGGACATACCTGGGTAGGAGATGAGGGGGGCCTTCACAACCAAAAATATTGATGTATGAAAATTCTTCATCTCCAAACCAATCACCAATTTCTCTTATAACATCCATAGTCCCCTGAGTGAATCTTGGCGTTGGCGGGTTTTTCAAAATCAGATGTAAGGGAATCATGAAAAAATTGCAATGTCATAGAAATCATTTTTGCAGTTGATTTCCCACATTTTAGAGCAATATAAATGAATTTATTCCTCATAGGGAGACCAACTCCAAGCTAAAAGAGGGAAAGGAGTAACTGCACAAACAACATCCACTAAATAATCAGACATAAAAAACCCTGGACAGTATCCTGGAGGGGATTCCTAGGACTTTTGAACTTCCCATTTGATATTGGCAGAGAGTATATGAGCCCAATTGAAAACTTTCCCTATAAGGACATGGTGGGTAAGGGGAGCCCAACTCAGTTTAAATTTGGCATAATTTTTCTTGCTGTATAGACAACAAAAAATTATGGCAACTAACATAGGGGCTTTCTTTAGTTTGAGGACATGATATATCTTGTTACCTATGATTTTGAAAGAATTAATGTCATACCATCATTCTTTGATTAAGTCATCCATTTACACTTCCTCCTTTTCAACATTTTTCTTAATAAATTATTTGATGAAATTGTCATCGAGTCTGGCTGTAGGTGGGCATAGCTTATACATATTTTTAAGATATTCAGGACCAAAGGAACCAACAACTTGGCGGGATTATTTAACAATAGTGTATGTAGAGATATCACTATGGGAGATAATCCATCGTACCATGTCCTAATAGGGAAAAATAGTCGGTCTGGCGACAATTTTGTGAAGTTCATATTTTTTAAAATCAACCAAATCATCGACATCTGACTCATATTCCTCAGTGAAATCCCCTTCCTAGAAGTTGGCTCCCCTCCATACTGTTGCTCATGCATGTATCGAATGTAGTATCGGAGAAAAATGTTGAATTGGGGTTCTTTTTAATCTCGTCTTCATCATCATTCTATTGTTTTGCTTTGCTTCTTTGAGTCATTCTGTCTTTGTGAATTCATGTAAGTAAATGGAAAAGTGTAAGTTTTATTTAAAAGAAACAACTAACAGGTTTATATAAATTTAAAAGAATTTATAATATTAACCGGTGAAAGGAAACCCTAGAGAGAATGATGCGAATTAAGACTTTTGAGTTTAAGAAATCAGGGTTTTTTTAACAATCTAAAAAATGCCTCAGTGCGTTTATGAGAAAATTGAGGAGGATTGATGCGTTAAAGCTTTGCAGTCAATGCTTCTTAATTGTCATTTAATGTTTATAAAGTTATGACAGAGTTGTAATGGAGGACAAGACAATTACAATTGTTTTAAATCTGCGAGGGAAAGTACATTATGGGATACTAGGTCACCGAGAGTTTCAATGGGATAAAATTATATATTTGAGGAGAAAAGGATGATCTGACATGTCTATCATGATTTATTAGAGTTTTAATTGATGTTTTGTCTTTTAATAGTGGTATCGGGGAATCACACATTTTATTAAAGGGAAAGGCATGAACCTAAGAGTAACAGTCGATCCGATCACTAGAATACCAGAAAGGAGAAATACTGGGAAATCAAGGATTATTTGTGAAAGAATTTTTTTGTAAGAAGATCCCGATCTGGTACTAGAGGGAGACTGATAATCAGGGTGTCAAATTAAAAAAATAAAATGATTTAAACTAAAGCTCTGATCCCGTATTAATCTTTCTATCATGCATTGGGATATTAGAGATATTGAGAGATCGGGGAATCAATGATTTGTTGCTAGATAATGAAATGAAGTCTCGATCATGTATTATTGTGGATCAGGTCTCAAGGATGTTAGAATATCAGTATACTAGGATGTTAGTTGATGGGAGTAAAATTTTGTAAAACAAGACCAAGACCAATCCAGTAGAAACATCTCATCGATTTATTGGGGTATCGTGAAGTCGGGATACCAGGATGTAGGTAGGTTGGGACATTCTTAGTGATATTATTGGTTATTTTAAGTTTTAACATTTATTTTATTTTTAAGGATTAATTTTAATTTTTTTTTAAATAAAAAAGGGTAGACCCTGCTATATTATGGAGGCAAAAAACTTTTGCAAAATGTACAGAGCAGTATGCCTGGAATTACCAAAAATGTTGTCGCTAATCGGAAACCAGCATAGGTAAAACAGAGTAGCATGATAAAATGTAAAGCCAAGTAGCAAAATAGAACTTAAACATTGTTGCATCTGTCCTGCCCGAAGGAAACCAGGACAGATGCCTTCAGTCCAAATACACATAAAAAAGTAACAAAGTAAACTAGGAACCAAGAGCATAAAAACCTATGTGCCAGGTGGTCTGTCGTCCTCGTCCTTCTGCCACATGAACCCATCCGGGATGGAAAAAGTTTGCGCGCAAAGGGGGCATTTCCGCTTAGCTGGCACGTTGGAGAAAGCGTCAAGGAGCATGTCCATGCTCTGTCCCATGGTGCACACCCGGAGCTCCAAATCAGACAAGTGGCCACGAAGGTCAAACACAAGAGCCAGGTGCTCATTCTGAAGAAGAGACCCATGCAAGCTGCCACTCGAATTCACCGTGCCCGTCGCCGTTTCCACACC
>SNQJ01S0287311.1:0-10914 GCA_010110895.2 Picea sitchensis | reverse complement strand
ATCTCTAAGATAAAATTTTGGCAAGCCCTAAGAAAAGATCCTACAAAAATAAACATAAGGGCGTAAACTAAAACCCTCCTAGGTGTTAATTAAAGTCTTCTTAAAATTAAAGGGGGTAAAGTGAAGAAAGGGAATAAATTAATCAAAGTACGTGGTGTTAATGGTAAAAAGGAATATAAAGTTAAAAAAAAAACATGTGAGAGTATAAAAGTAATGAATTTAAAAATATAGAAAGGATTAATAAGTGCAGTTATCTCTTGGGTTTAAAAATAAAAAGAGAGAAATAAATAATAGAAATAAGGAAACTTGTAATAAAGGAAACTTAATAATGGAAAGTAGGGGACATAGGGTAAAAAGCGGAAAGGAATCAGCAATTAAGGAGTTACTAAAATGAACTAAATCTTGGCAACTTCATTTTAGGAAAGTTATTAAAAGCGTGAGAGGGGATCTAGGAACCCTAGGAGTAATTTTAGGAGCAATTAAAGGGGGGCGAGGGAATTGAGTCTTTTAATTATTAAAAAGAAATAAATTTTTGGAGAACCGTGGGGATGAGTGACACTTGGACGGAAGAAAACTTTTAGAGGTTTGTCATAAAAAAATAAATTAATAATGATTTAGGAAAGTAGGTGGGTCTCAAATTTCCATAAAAGAAGGGGAAAAGAAGGAAGAAAGGATGAGCGGTGAGTGTAACGTTACGCTGACGGATTGCTTGTGAGGAGTTGGGTTTATCTCAGTTGTATTGGAGTGGTAGCTCAGCCTTGGAGGCGAGCTGAGAAGCTAGTCTTATCTCTGGATCTTGTGTGGCCCCTTTGCGGCTTGGGGGGCTAAGGGGGAAGCAGAGTACCCCTAACGATTGGCTGGGAGGTACCGGTGAGGTCACTACGGTCGGAGAGCGGGAGCGGCACGGAGCGCGGGACGTGGTATGGAGCACGTGACGTCTTCCGAAGCAGGCGAGAGGCAACGGTATGAATTTTATTTCTGGTAGAGTAGATTGTCTAGTTATTCTCTTAGGCGATTATGATGCATTATATGTAATATGTTGCTTCAGTTGTTGTGGTTCGTTTTCGTATTCTACGGCGATATCGTTCTGGAAATCTTTGTTGGGTTAAAATTGTTAATGAATGTGGATTTCTGGAATTTTCGTTTTTATATTTCGTTGCTGTCGATGATGGTAGTGACACGTTTTTGGGGAAAGGATTTACTGTGTGGGTTTTCCTTTGTGTTATCGGGCATTCTATATACAGTGGGCATTATTATATTGAGCATCCTGCATTCGATTGGGCATTCCTGGAGATTGATTCGGCATTTCTGCATTCTGGTTTTCATTTATGCATTCATAATTTCGATTGGGCATTTGCCTTCTGGGTTTGGGCATTGGGCATTCTGGATTCATTTGGCATCCATGGACTGCTGATTCGTTTTACCTCTGTGTAAGGGCGTTTTTTTTTATATTTGCTGGGGCGAAATCCTCTCTGTGGGCGTTCAATATCACCGAGGGCGTTTAACATTTAGCCTTGGCGTTTCTACTTTGCCAGGGGTGGGGCGTTTCCACTTCTGATGATGTATTCAAGCCCGTGTGCATTTTTACAGTGTGCATGGGTGGTTTTTTTTTACAGCGCGAGTGTTATTCAGTGTGGGCGTTTTAATCTATGGGCGTGGGTTAAGTTCAGGGTGTGTTTATTATGTTTTGATTGACTGTGTGCATTCTTAATGTTGAATGCATTGTAGAGGATGTGTGCATTTATTTATGCGCTCCATCCTACCCTTCTCCAGCGCTGAATTTTTCCAGATTGTGCGTCATAATTGAATGAGTGTTAATGGTTGGGTTGGGTCTGCGTTTAGCATCCGTCATGCATCCTTATTGTTGTGTCTATTGACAACCTCTGTCTGCGTGATTAAATCCCCTTTTCTGCGCCCACCAGTCATATGTTTAATTCGATGTTGTCATAATTGCTTTTATTATACCTGAGTCGATGGTAAGAGGGGCGTTCCTGCCTGGCTGTATTTTCTAATTTCCTTGTTCCATGAGTTTCGGTATAAATTTCCCCCTTTTGCGCCCTGGTGGGATTTCTGTTCAAATCGCCATTCATTGCTAAACTATAGGGTCCCTGCAAATTTAATGTGATACTGTTGAATTAAGGTAACCGCATAGCTACTCGCTGGTCTTCTCATTATAGTTCCCAGGTGTCAGTATTAACCATGCATTGTAAATTCCTTACCTTTAGCTGAATATATGGTAATATAAAAATAGAGGGATGGGTCATTTCCAACTTGGTTCAGAGCGCATTATAATTAAAAGATTTAGTAGTTTCACTTAAATGATATTTTTAATGTATGAGGATTAGATATATCAGATATTCCAGGTTTAAATCTCTGTCCTTTATGAAAGATTTTTCTGAATATATTAGGTACATCATGAAAGATATGCAACGTTCAATCCTTGCCCCTTTTGAAAGATATTTAAACTTTGTCTATATAGATAGGTTGGGGTAGTCTCAAGACAGAGGGATGGGTCATTATATTTAATAAGATTTAGTAGATTCAATTAAAATGATATTTGAAAATACATATATATCATTGTCAAAATATGTGCAATCATTGTCAATACATATGTATGTACATCATCATTGCTAATTATGCAGTTCTATGGGAAAAGTTCTCCCTTTATTACAGCTATCTTCAACCACACATCAGTTATTACATATTGTACTACAATTGTCTAGTTATGCTATTGTTGGGAAGGTTATGCTTATTCCCTTCATGAATGGTGACATGGTTTTATTCTATTGGAAGTAAGTGGTCTTATTACCGCTGCCTAGTTTTATTGTTTTAATGGTAATAGTTATTCGAAATTCCATAATCTTTATTGAAATGCACACAGATTCTTTATTGTAGTACAATTGTCTTTATTGAATTTCTTTTATTCTTCTTCTTCACAATTAAATCTTGACACATAGATGAAGACAACAACTTTTTCAACTTTAAATTATGGAAATATTGAATGATTATATATCCATATAGATGGATATGATAGATAAGAGAGAGATATGCAAAAACACTCACTCACTTTATGCAATGCATTTTCCTTTCACCTCATTCATCTTTATTTTCAATTTGCAGGTATGCTAGCATGAAACACAATGTTGGAATATTTACAACATTAAATTCATAGCATTTAGAATTTAGAGTAAAACATATTTAACCAACACAATAGATTCACTAATTAACTTGATGTTGTTTCAAAATGAGATCATGGAAGAAAAACCATTATAGTGCATGTTTTGAAAGTTTTGTAGCAAACATGCAGTGGCAAAGAATATTATTTCTAGAATTCAATATCATAGCAATGAAGTCTCATAATGAAGTGGAAAGAACCAATAGTGGATTGGTAGAAGATTTTGTAGCAATGGAAACCAATATGTTGAAACTTGGATTTGCAACATCTATAGCACTATCTATAATGAACCTGCAAGTTAAATACAAAGGATAGAAACATCTTCCTAATCCATTAATAATATTCAATGAAATGTTGGACTATGAATAAAATAGTACCTTAGGAAAATGTAGCATTTTTGGTTGGGAAAAGATCAATAATCATAGCAAAAGTATGTTAACAGAAAAGAAAAACAAGATAAAAGGATGTCTAAATAGGGTCTCATCAGCCTCCATCTACCTTCTCCATATTGTCAAAAGAAATAGGAGTGAAAGGCATGAACCTGAGCACATAAGAAGTAGCTTAGAATGAGTTAACAAAGTTGATCATTTTCCTTGATACTGTAGATTAGAGTGAGTTAGTTGCATATCATTCACAAGGACAAAATACATTTCACCAAGTTAAGACCTTTTTAGCTGCTGCATAACACCTCATAAGTTTGCATGGATATCAAGTTGATAATTAAAGTGAAGTTAAGGGATTCAAGAGATGCATTTTTGTGATCATTTTTAACCCAACAATTCTACTTAATGAACATTGATAAAATAACTATTATCTTATGACTAGGTTTTCACAAATTTTAACAAGCATTTCACATCATTTCTCAATCAATTATAGAGATGATTTGTTATTGCATCTTACTTACCTTTTATGATTGATCCTTATTTGTTTGTGTTTTGGGTCTTCTCTATAGATATTGAATTTGGAAAAACATAGAAATTTTGAAAAACACCTGTACAAAATATCAAAAAGGATTATTGTGTAGAGAAATGTTTTCTACAACCTATATGTGGGAGATGTGTAATTCATTTTTTGTTCAACATAGAGTTTACACATGATATATCTACATATATCTATTTATATATATTAAAAACCACCAACCACTATAAATTCATTCTTAACTCTAGATCCATTTTGGATAAAGAAAAATCAAATTCTTTAAGATAATTTTTTTTTAAATTAAAAAAATTAAAAAAACCTAAACTAGATTTACACTAATTTTATTATAAACAAAAAACAAAAATTACCCATTAAAAATACATATCATATATATCTTTTAAATCAACTTTGAATTCTATCCATATATTAAAATACCATAACAACTTTAAAACTTTTCTGAGCATGTGTATACATGTTGAATTCTGTTTAACATTATACAAACATATTATAGAAATAATTGCAACCTTAAAACTTTACTGATGTATACATGTTGAATTCTGTTTAACATTATACAAACATATTGTAGAAATAATTGCAACCTTAAAACCTTTCTTATCATCTGTATACATGTTGAATTCTGTTTAACATAATACAGACATTTGTAGAAATAATTGGATGCTGTACATTGTTTTCGACACCCTTCTTATGTTATAGCATTTATCAATTTAATAAATGGGCATACCTCTACCATTTGTGACTTGCAATAAGTCTTCTCCTCCAACTGAGAGGCCAGCGATTGGCCATTTACCAATTTAATAAATGTGCATTACCCTTATGACTTGGAGCAAGCTTTTATCCTTCAACATTCAATTGGGAATGTGAAGAAATCCTTTTTTTATAACGATTTTTAATATGGTGTTTGATCGAATACACCCAAAATAAAGTTGTTCTCCGTAATTGTTTTTCTAAATGATCGTTTATCATAAATAGGTAAAAAAAAAAACACCTAATATAACAATATTAATATCAAAAAAAACCTTCATATGCATATAAGTTTTCAGTGAAAAAATACTTTACAGCTAACATTGCTCTCTCCAATAACTGTACTGAAAAGAATATATTAAGAAGTTACATTAAACATATTAAGAAATATTAAAAAAATTATCATCAATAAGAAAAAATTACTTATTAAACTGTGTAAGCAAATTGCTATTAAGTTACAACTTACAAGCCGTGTATGCAAATGTAGATTCTCTTCACATATTTAACGTATTATAACACATTTCTAAATACTCAAACTCAATAACACATTGTTCCAAACACAATTCAGTTTTACGGCACATAAACACAGATGAAAGTTCCAACAAAATTTCGTGAGCACATTCCTGAATTTAAGACCAGTGAAAGATCAATTACATTGTCCAGATGATATAATTTGTTATCTTAATCTCATTTCTAAGAGATGTTTATAAGAGATGTTTATTGATGTGTTCATAATTATTTTCTATGATTTATTTTTTTTGGTTTCACTCATTCATTTTAGAAAGGTAATTCAAAAAATATTTTTAAAAAGATGTAAATTTTTAAAATTATTATCCTTTAAGGATAACAAATATCATAAAATGTTAAAGGAAGGGTCAGATTTTCAATAAACATCAATGTCCTTACTTCCAATGCTTGGTTTGAGCATTGGTTCATCACACAATACTTTACTTTGAAATCTAAAGAGTAAAACTAACTATAGTCTAGTTGGATCTTATCTATTCCTTGATATTGTATCCTCTTCTTGAGCATTAAATCCATCACATAGCTCACACCTAGATAAATATCCTACCACCATATTGGTGTTTGCACTATTTTATGTGTAGCTTAATGAAAGCTTCCCAAAGAAGCTTAGACACTTTGTCTTTGTGAATCATCACTTGAATTCATGTGTTATGAACATTGTTGAGTTTTGTCAATCTTCCCATAATGTCATTTTCTTTGTTACATTTTCCTCCACTTGGCTCTATAAAAAACCAAAACAATTACTCATGCCATATGGATGTAAATTATAATAACATTGAGAGCTCATTGATAAGATAATTAGTTGTTAAATCTCAAATTTGAATCCAAGCAAATCATGTAATCTTTCATTTAATCTTTTTTTTTTTTCACTTTCACATATTCCATCTCACTAATAGTATCCAACATGTTGATTCATAGTTATTTTATTGCATTGATAATTATATATGTATCTAAAAAGATTATATTGGTGGGATTCTCAACCACTTAGTATATAATTTATGTCATCCCAACTAATACAATACATGATACATATGGGTAAAATACTACACAACTAAGAATTGAATTTAAATATTTTAAAAATCCACTAATATTATACAAATTTGATCAAACTTGAATCATAAAGATAATGCATATTTTTTTTTTGTTTCACATAAAATTATTTAATGATTATATTTGAGATTAAAAACTCTATTAAACTCTCTGAATTTTTTTGGTTTTTATTATGTTTAGATATGAACTTGCACAAATGAACCTTGGCAACCTTATAAAACCTAAAATTGAGATTACAACAATGACAATTTTAATTCTCTTCATTCAATTTATAGCATCATCATATCTTCACTTCTTTGTTCTCCGAAATGATCACCCCCTTTTCTTGATTCCATACTTCTTTATCTATCAAACTCTTTCACTTTATTGTTCTTGTGTCTAGCAACATTGACCTTAGTGTGGCCATACAAATATTTTGACAATGTCTCATAACTCTTTTCCCCCTAGCCTCATCCCAAGCCCAAGATCAGGGAGACATATCTTTTGTAGCATTAATGCTTAGAACAATATTTTTCAAGTTGGGTGGGATTCATAAGAAAGGTAGGGAGAAGCTAACATAATCTTTATTATCATCAAACTTATGCATTAGGGATTATGCTCTAACATCACACTCTTTCATCTATTTTCACATGGTTTGAAAAAAAGTGAGCAATCAATATTCTCAATAGAAATAACATACTTGGTGGACTTGATGAGTAAGTTCCTTTAGTTTCACTTTTCTATGGATCTTGGAAAGCTCCAAACCATAGACATCTTAACCTAAATAATAAGTAATGGATGCACTCATGCTAAATTGTTAGGTGTATTCATTATTTTTATAGTATTTTGAGAGAATTTGTCAACCTTCAACAAAGGCCTCAAGATCTACTGCAATTTCTTCTTTTCTAATGAGATCTAGAACAAACATGACTCCCATGGTTAAGTAGAATTGGAGTATGCTCAAAATATGAATATAAGAAGATTGAGATATGCTTAAAATATGATTATAAAGTGTAGTGATCATGCATCATATGAATACATAGATTAAATCCTCTCTTATATGGATGTTCACAAAAATGTTTGATTTTGTGATTGTGTCTAAAGTTTATATTGCCATGACATTCCTCCAAACAATAGGTAGCTCATTGATCATGAATTATTATTGGTATTAATGTATATATAACCCATTAAAAGGTTATAATTACAATTATAAAATATGCTTATTATTATTTTATAATGAAATGTTAACTTCTCTATATAGTTGTAGCATAATTTTTTTAACATTTTAAATAATTAGATATATACTATTTTATTTAAAATATTTTTTTAAATATATAACTATTTTTACTGTTGTCTATTAAAATACAACTAATTTAATAACTTTATACTCTTTAAATTAAAATATTTAAATAAATACATACTTTTCAACTTGAAATTAAAAACACCTCTTCAAATTTGATCATTAGTTCCTAGTATTCCAACTAGCATACTATATAGATATTGAGCTTAAACTGTTAAATTCCTTTATCATTATGAATCTTAACAAAAACCTAACATACCCTATAGAAGTTGAATTCAAACTGTTAAAACACACTATACACATGATTACAACTACAACTACTTTTCCAACTTTTTAATCATAAAAAGCTTGAATAATTATATATCCATATCATGATATCTTGACACACAGATGCCTCGTTTTAATATTACATTAATATCTACCCAACACAGTGAACGTGTGAACTCTATACCTTGACACACAGATGCCTTGTTTAAATATTTCATTAATATCTAACTAACACAATGAACGTGAGAACTCGAGTAAGAGTACACTGCAGGATGGCGCAGACAAAAATATGACAGAGATAGATATGACAAACGAGAGAGATATATATGCAAACACAGTCACTCCCTTTATGCGATGTATCTACCCTTCACCTCATTCAGCTTTCCTGTCAGTCTGCAGGTATGTTAATGCATATTTACATATAATATTTGACCTCCGTGTGACCTTGCATTTTGTGATTGGGGACGAGAAATCAGCAGACGTAAGTGGGTGATTATATTTTTATCCAAATTAACAAGTAATTATTAATAAAAATATATTTATCAAAGTATAATACTGAGCAGGTGGAGACACTTTGAGCAGGTTAAGAGACACTTTATGTTTAATTCCTTAGAATATAGAATTGACATGTAACATATATATATATATAAACTACTATAAATTCATCTTAAATTTGACCCCTAAATACATGATCAATCCCGATTTAAAATAAAATTAATAAAACTACACTGAAAAAATGCCAATTAAAACTACTTCTACATCTTTTATAAAAAACTTTGAATTCTTTCCGTATATTAAAATACCATAACAACTTTAAAGATTTATCTTATCACTTTTTACATGTTAAACTTGTTTAACATTATACATAGATTTGTAGACATAATTGGATGTTGTAAATTACACCCTTTTTTATATTGTAGTATTAAATAATTTAATAAGTGGGCATTGTTAGAATTGTTAATGTTGAAAACATAATTTACAATGATAATTTATCAATCACACACAGATAATAGACACACGGATTTTACGTGATTCACCCAAACGTTGGACTACGTCCACCAAGCATAGGAATCGCCTCTACGGGCTTACATGTATTTATACATTCACACAAGAAACTGAATATTAAATGCAATCCCTATCCATATTCTAACTTGGTCTATTTGGTTGTAACCAACACAGAATAATAGGATCCAGATCTATCATTAGAGGAATTCGTTGTCACCAAATCCCAACAATCTCCACCTTGACAACAATTAACCTAATACCTTGCTCTTTCATTTTGTTCATCACCTTTTCTACAAGCCAAGAGAAGCCAGGAACCTCTACAACCTCTCTAATAGAACTAGTTTCATGATCTTGCCTGTGTGACTTGCAGGAGTTTGGATTTCCTGAAGGGTCACTCCACCTCCAACGTGTCTTCCACAACTGTGTTGTGAGACATATTTAGTGATAGATCTCCTTCTATCCAAAACACCTATATTACAATATACATTACAATCATCACATATCATCTCAATGTAAAAATTATTTGTGCTTCTCAAACGCTGAAACACCCATTTCATTGCAACACCTGAATCTGTCACGTTTTTTACAACATCATTAGCATGTGAAACATCTGGTCTTAACCATTTCATCACATACAACAGACCTCCTATTGAACTTGCATGAGACATAACATTTTATTCTTTATAGACATGCCCTATACTTGAAGAAAACTTATAATGGAAAGCACGAGGGATACAAATTGGTTTTATAATATTCATACTGAACTCCAACCACAGCTTACCATTACCATCTCTATGTACTTCCATGACCATAATTTGTTTTGTTGCTCCTTGATCCCTCATCTGAATTGTCTTTTCCACCTGAGTCAATTTCATATTGATTTTATCCATGCTTCGGCTTGCATCGAGCATATTATCAACAAAAAACATCAAGACTGTGAATGTACTATAAACCGTATAGTTATTCCTACCCTTTGAAAAATTATGACTCACTATAAAGGATTCAAACATCTTGTATATTTGTCTGGGTACCATTAGGCCATACAATGAATTATCTAGCATGCAAACAAATTTACTGTTGCAATCTTAAATCAACCCTTTTGGTTGTTCCATATATACTATATCTCTATCAATGATGACCTTGTAAGAAGTAGGATCCCACACACTGTAAATTCTAACCTTGTACAATATCTATTGCAAACAGATATTCAGAAAAGAACAGAAAAGACACAATGGCAAATACACACATTACACAGAGATTTTTCCCCTGGAAACCCAAACTGGGAAAACCAACATATTCTATATTCATTCATTCATNAAACCACTGAATGCTTTATCTTATATGTCTTGAAGAATTACATTCATTGGAAGCACCAACTTCCTTTGTTTTTGTAAATTCTAACCTTGTACAATATCTATTGCAAACATATATTTAGAAAAAGAACAGAAAAGATACAATGGCAAATACAAACATTACACAGAGATTTTTCCCCTGGAAACCCAAACCGGGAAAACCAACATATTCTATAGTCATTCATTGTGTTACAATGTTTACAATACAAAATACATATAGGAGCCAGCAGCATCCAAAACCCTAACCCAATGACCTAGATTAGTCCAAAACCCTAATTCCTTAACCGGAAATAGAAAAAACCATCGGCAAAAACCATGTGCCGAAAAACCACCTAAATACATGACATGTTTCTCGAGGCAGGTGTCACGTTTCTTGAGGCAAAAAAAAATTGCCTCTGCGCCCAATGCATATGCTCAGACACTAATACTCGTGCAAAGAATATAACACATACCCAACATTCTCCCACTTGTTGTTTTCTTTGCATACAGGGGGTTATAGGATTACATAGTCAACAATCCAGGGCAGCAATGTCCATGGATCCTCTACGCCAAGAGAACTTCTCAGTGCTCACAGATTTTGT
>SNQJ01S0287309.1:0-10917 GCA_010110895.2 Picea sitchensis | reverse complement strand
TCAACAAACCAAGTTGGAATCTATCACAAAATTAATTGGTTGTTCCATGAAAATTTCTTCAAATAGGATTCCATGAAGAAGAGCACTCTTCACATCCATATGATGGATTTTCCATCCAAAATGATCAACAAGGGAAAGAAACAGTCGAACATAGTTCATATTTTCAACAAGGGTAAAGGTATTAGTGTAGTTGATACCTTCTTGTTGAGAAAATACCTTTGCAATCAGACATTCTTTGTGTCTCTCAACAACACCTTTAGAGGTAAATTTGGTCATGTAGACACATGGACACTTCATAATGTTCTTTCCTTGCAGTCAGGGAACTAAGTTCCAAGTGTGATTCTTCAACAAAGAATCAATTTATGTATACATAGCCTATTCCCATTGAAGTCATCCTTGATCATCCGAGTAGGAAACAAGATCATAAGTTTCAAAAAAATGAGTCATCAATGCAACACTAACATGTTTCTTTTGACTTTGATTTCATCATCTAGAGTGTTGTAGGCCCCACCCCCTTCTCCTCTCCTTCAGGGTTGTGCGACCTCCTGGTCTATGATCGCTTGAAACACTTGAGTCAGATTGACTCTTCGGCTCCCTACTGGAACCCAAAAACTCTATCATAGGTCCCTTCTTTCTCTTGGGTGCAGTCAATTTCTATCGTGTGACCTCAGGCTGTGTCCCAGGGCTCCACCACACAAGGTGCTTCGGGATTCTAGCTTTGACTCTTTCCTCAACAGCCAACTCTTACATCCCTGAAATCTGAATCACAAATTTCAATGGTGTGAGGATCAAAAGTCCCCATCCCTCCTTTTGATCCATGGCCATGATCATTTCAGACTCTGGCCTTCGTGAGTTTTCACATCTCCTGTCTCTGTCTCTCCTAATTTGTGAATCAGAGAAGTGTTGATATGACACCACATGTCCTATCTCAATGGACGACCAGGATTACTTCACTCCTAGCTCTTCAAGTGTTCTCCCCCTTGTCTTTCCTCCGAAGTTCATCGATCTCTACCATGTGCCCTTCCCATCACCTATGACTTGGATCAACTTTTCTCTCCACGACTCCATGAAGATCCTTGTTCTCTCTTGGAAAACATTTCGGAGCACTCGCTCCCAGATTTCTTGATCTTCTACCACCTGTCTCCTCCGATGATGGACATTTTTCATGATCTTCAGGACTTCACTAGTCCTCGACCACCTTTTTCACACTTAGCACATTTTCCTTTTCGAGACTTAGGTTTTTCTCAAACTTCTTCTACACTCCTTACAGAGTTCTGCGCAAACTCTTCTACGACTTTGCTTGACTTGAAAACTTCAAAGGTTCTCAGTTCCGCTGCATCCTTCAATGGAATTTCTCTTACCCTCCTAGAAACTTAATTCCCTTCCTCTCGAACTTGAAATATGAACTTACAATATCTTGGCGCACTCCTTGTGCTCAGATAATATTTTCGACGACTCCTCCCTTAGCTTTCCTGAAGGTCTTAAGGCATCTCCTTTCCTTTGTCGATGCACTCTTGCAAATCCTTCCTTCCTCAGAGTGTTCAACAACCTTGGGGTTCTCTTAAGGATCTCAACACTTCAGAATGTGTTGCTCGGGTACATTCTCGTACTTGATCTACGCCATCCTGCCAGAGTGTTACAGAGTGTTCAGTAACTCTGCACTATGTTTCCTTCTATATAGTCTTTCTTTCCAAGGTACTTAACCACCTTCAAATTTCCTCTCGAGTCTATGAATTATCCTTGTATGCCCTTCTGGAAAATTCCCTTCTGACTCCACCGAGTTCAGACATGCACTCTTTGCGTTGGATCACAGAGTTTCCACCCTCTGTCATGCACTCCTTGCACTTAGCCTAGACAACTAGACTTAATCCGACACACTCACAGATAGAAAATCATATCTCTATCTCTGCAGATGATTTCTAACATACATCTACAACTCAAATGCATACGAATGACATTCACAACAAAACATCCACACATCCATTACACTGAAATTGACAAATAGAAAAAAATTGTTACTTTTCTATTAATGGTAGAATGTCAAATTACAAATGGTTGAGTCTAGACTGCAACTGAGTCTCGGCTCTTTGAGTTTCTCTCCTTATCTTCTATGAATTCTCTACCCATATTCTATATATTTCCTACTAGAAACATTACTAGAGTTTTATACAAGAGGGACTCGATGAGCTTCCCTGCAAACTAATCTATTGGTTTGTAATCACCATTCAAAAATGCCTGACTACTGAGGTAGATTACAATGATGGAAATATGATGTGAATCGAATGCAAATCCCTCCTACTATCAACCACTTAATGGAAAACTTATCTCCAGCTTGTGCGAAGGCACAACTTGGCTCTTCCATCTTGTCAACATTAAATGCCTTGATCACTCTTATATTCTCAAAGGAAAAAATGAGAGGGCGATGCCTCTCCCTTCCTTGAATGCACACCACTCATGCTAATTAGTTGGCACATGTTAAGGTGGAGAGATGCTCCTGAATCATACTCCATGGCTACGAAAATTCATGAGATCCTTCTCATGAGCGTCCCAGCTCTGTTGAAATCCTCCTAGATCCAAAACTTTCTCATGGAGTTGTCCTTCTTCGCTTCTACTATGTTTTTGCTGCATATCCCCTGCTACTAGTGCAGGTTCCTTTTTTTCCATCTTCTCCTTGTTGATCATTTCTTCTAGTGAACTCAACATTAGCTCCCTTATCTCCTGTATCACCTCCTCCAGCTGCTTCATCGACTGGGTTTCTTTGTGCAGTCTTCTTGGCTGCAAATCTTCATGTCTCTCTATGGGTGTATCATTCTAAACTCCCATGTTGTTTTCATATTCTGTGACACTAACTAGCCACTCCGTTGTAGACTCCAATTCTGTAGTCCCACCACCGAATTGTTGTTCAGCTAATTATTTTGATAGATTGACTCATATCAGTTCTTTGGCTGGTTCTATTCCATCTTCCTCCAGCTGCAACTCATGCTGTTGTGTCTCCTCTGGCATGGCTATTTCATGGTAGCCACCTTCTGGTTTTGGATTATCCAACCAATCCTCTAGTGCCTTTAACTCCAATTCCAACTGAGTAAGAAACTCAACTAAGCACTCCCCTTCTATTGGGACAGAGTCCAGTATGTGTTCCTCCTCCTTCACAACAGTCTCAGCTTGTTGTTCTTCTGTTGTATCTACAACATCAGTGATAACCTTTCCTTGGCTTCTTGGCAGGAATATCTCGACTCCTCCAATGACTAGAACGCTCCTCTGATCCTTCTCTTTGGCAATGGGAGTACTTAACTTCTCATTGTCTTCATTCACATGGTGCACAATTCCGCATGAATCTCCATTTGTCAACATCCCTTGCTGGCATGAAATCTCATTTGAGCTCATCTCTTCTCCATTTCCTACTTGGCAATTCAGTATGTCTCCTCTACCCTCCTGATAGTCTACGAGATCCACTAATCCCTTCACATTGCCCACCCAGAAACCTACGAGATTCCTCCCAGATCTGACGAAGTTTTCAACATGCCTCGACCACCTCCTCAATACTAGCTATTGATTTTGAGCCAACAAATTTTGAATAGGCCACTTAGTTGTCCTCTTCAAAGGCCACTCGTATCTCCAGCACACCTTTTCTTCCTACTGCATATTAAATTCTAGCATCTCCATCTTGGCTCAAATTTCTCTAAGCTCCTTGTCCATCTCCGATTTTATTTTCTGTGGGAAGACTCCCCTTTGACCACGTTTATGACTTTCAACAACCATCCTGCTTCACTTGCAGTCCACCTGATTGTTTACCATCTATTTCACACCATGCAACAATCTCAACAGAGTATCACACTCTGTCTCCCTTGCCTACAAAAGTCAATTCTGTATTAGCTATGATACCACTCTGTTGGTATCAGAGTATCTCCTTTGTCTACTCTTTTTCATATGATCTACAGACAAAATCAATCTCTGATACCACTCTGTTGCAGACCCCACCCCCTTCTCCTCTCCTTTGGGGCTGTGCGACCTCCTGATCTTGGACCATTTGAAACACCTGAGTCAGATTGACTCTTCGACTCCCTACTGGAACCCAAAAGCTCTATCAAAGGTCCTCTCTTTCTCTTGGGTGTAGGCCCTTTCTATCATGTGACGTCGTGCTATGTCCAGGGGCTCCACCACATAAGGTGCTTTGGGCTTCGGGCTTCGACTCTTTCCTATATAGCCATCTCTTACATCCCCGAACTCTGAATCACAAATTCTGACGGTGCAAGGATAAATGGTCCTTGTCCCTACTTCTAATCGATGACCATGATCATTTTGGACTCCGACCTTCGGGAGTTTTTACATCTCCTATCTTTGTCTCTCCCGACTTGCAAACTGACAAAGTGTTGATCTAACACCATGTGTCCTATCTCAATGGATGGTGAGGATTAATTCATTTCCAACTCTTCATTTATTATCCTTCTTGTCTTTCCTCCAAAGGGTTCTTCCTCTGAAGTCCATGGATCTCTTCCATGTACCCTTCCCAACACCTGCGACTAGGATCAACTCTTCTCTCCATGACTCCTCAAAGATCCTTGTTCTCTCTTGGCCAACCTTCTAGAGAACTCGCTCCTAGATTTATCGATCTTATACCACATGTCTCCTTCGACGATGGACAATTTTCACAGTCTTCGGGACTTCATAGGTCCTTGACCACCTTTTGCACACTTAGCATAATTTCCTTTTCGATACATAGGATGTTCTCAAACTTATTCTACACTCATTGTAGAGTTCTGTGCAAACTCTTTTGTGACTTTGCTCGACTTGAAAACTTCCAAGGTTCTCATTTCCTCTACATCCTTCAGTGGACTTTCTCTTGCCCTCCTAGAAACTTAGCGCCCTTCCTCCTGAGCTGTTAAGATGAAGTTACAATATCTTGGTGCACTCCTTGTGCTCGGCTAATATTTTCGACGACTTCTCCCTTAGCTTGCTTGAAGGTCTTAAGGCATCTTCTTTCCTTTGTCAATGCACTCTTGCAAATACTTCCTTCCTAATAGTGTTCAGCAACCCTGGGGTTCTCTTAAGGATATTAACACTTTAGAATGTGTTTCTCGGGTACACTCTCATACTTTCTCTATGCCCTTTTGGCAGAGTGTTCAGTAACTTTGTGATGTGTTTCAATCTACAAAGTCTTCCTTTCCAAGGTACTTAACCACCTTGAAATTTCTTCCTAAGTATGTGAATTATCCTGGTATGCCCTCCTGGAAACTTCCCTTCTGACTCCATCGAGTTTAGACATGCACTCCTTGCGTCAGCTCATAGAGTTTCCACCCTATGTCGCACACTCCTTGCACTTATCCTAGAGAACCAGACTTAATTCGACACACTCACAGATAGAAAATCGTATCTCTATCCCTGCAGATGATTTCTAACATACATATACAACTCAAATTCATACAAATGGCATTCACAACAAAACATCCACACATCCATTACACAGAAATTGACAAACACAAAAAAAAAATGTTCGTTTTCTATTAATGGTAGAATGTCAAATTACAAATGGTTGATTCTAGACTACAATTGAGTCTCGGCTCTCTAAGTTTCTCTCCCTATCTTCTATGCATTCTCTACCCATATTCTATATATCTCCTACTAGCATCAATACTAGAGTTTTATACAAGAGGGGCTCGATTAGCTTCCCAGTAAACTAATCTAGTGGTGTCTAATCACCATTCAAAAATGCCTGACTATCGAGGTAGATTACAATGATGGAAATATGATCTGAATCGGATGCAGATCCCTCCTACCGTCAACCACTTAATGGAGACCTGTTGACGGGCGAAATTGACTGTCCGTCAACTAGAAGAGTGGATCCGGTCCAGGGTTGTCTAATAACCCAAGCCATTTGGGATAWCCCACCCTGACAGGTTTAGCGGCTCCATTAGCYGATCTAAGTCCTAAGAAAACAAAAGAAAACTACTCTAAATTAACTAATCTAACTAAAAACAACTATTAAAACAAACTAAAACAAATCTAACTATTCTATATATAATCTACTATCTAATACTATGCTAACTCTAAGAAATTAAATATCTAACTACTAATAGAAATAAATCTTATTCACAAAATGTACAATATTAACAATTTACAGATTTGAATGAAAACCTGAAAAACTCATTTGTATTCTGTCCTTAAGACAGTGAGAGCTATTGTTTTTTGATTTTATAATTTTATGAAAAGAAATAAAACAAAAAACTAACTAAACTAAAAAACTAATATACTAACTCTAACTACAAATCTAAACTACACATACATCTAACTAAACTACTTAAATTATACTAACAAATTAACCAACAAATAAATAACAAACTGACTTGGAGAAACGCTCCAGATTTGTCCTGCATGTAATGATTGTCTTAACTGATCGGAGGGAGGAAACCCGCACTGAATTATCCAAGATCTTCTCGTAAACGGAAAGCTGTAGTGCTCTTTAAATATGATTACAGGACAAACAAGACATAAAAATTACAACAATCTTATGATTTATAAATCTTCACAATTAGATAAATCTGTATGCAAAGATCTATACAAAATGATTCAATTAACGAAGAAGAGAAATCTGTGATTCATTAACTAAAACAAAGTAATTGTTGTACTTTTAAATAATGAAAGAGATCAGATATGGATAGCACATTAATCAAATCATATCATCCTGCAATAGATTATGATAGCTAAAGTAGTCTATAATCAACTGCAAATTGACATGCATAAAACATGAAACAAAAGATTGATACATTGAAAGCGAAAGCTGTAGCAAAACATCAACTCTCGTCTCAGTTTGTATTAGAAATCCATAGCCTGGTTCTCCCACAAGTGAGGATGCCCCTTATTACAAAAAATAATAAGTATTTAAAGACCTCCCATAGGGTAAAACATCCCTGTGGAAGTTATCAAACTGTTTACAGAAAATCTGGGAAAATATCCCAAGTTTGACTAAACTAAGAACCTAAAATAAAACTGTATCACACAAATATCTCCTAGACTACCACAACATGCCCAATTGTAATTCGAATGTACCTAAAAGGGGTAAAAAATGGACAAGTTAAGAGGATATTTTGTTGACAGAATTGATAAAAATCTAATCCTAAAGACTAGCTACAGAATCTTATGATTCTGTAGATGGTCTAAATCCAACACAGAATCATATTAAACCAATTCAAAACTCAATTAATTAAATTCGCACAATTAAGAAAATATCGAATCATTCAAATCAAAATTGTTATACTAATTTAAGATCAAACAAAACTAAGATCAATCAAATGATTACAGAGATGCATGTACTCTGTTGCATATGTTATCACCAATTCGGGTATACATCATCATACTGGATAATAGAATAGTAATTAAATCGTTTTCACAACCAATTGAGATCAACACAAGAAGCTGCTTCAGCTATCCACAGATCACTTCGAATCCAAACCAAACCGACCGGATCGTTTTCAAAATTGATCGCACCATGTTAAACATAAACAAATGATCCATGCTATTAGCGAATCAAATCACATCTGATATGTAAATTATCACAAATGAAATCATAATGGAATTAACCGGTTTATAATAGGGTCTATGAGACTTCGTCCAATAGTTTGTTATTGACAATTAGGGTCAGACAAAATCGATCGACATTCAACGAAATCATTACTTGAATTCATTTCAAAACGAACTATTAACCGAATTCTATCATACGAATTCAACAGAGATGACATATGTCGATCTGAGTTTAACAAACTTGTTTTGAAAATTAAAATGAACAGAGCAGCATCAAGTCTGTTTTAGATATGAATCCAATTCATAAAAACAATCGTGCTAACTCAAGATATGCAACAATCCAATCAAAACAAGAGCGAATCGAACAGTTTGAGTTTGACATAGTCGTTGTGAATCAAAATAGTTCCATGATTTGGGCGCAGATATCTTTTGCACAGGTCAGATATAATCCAAATCCAAATGAAAATGTTGACAAAACAGAGTCGTTTTTCCAATTTAATAGACTAAATCATATTTATCAAACCAATTCAATCCTATGCAATCGTCTCAACAATCAAATCACAAGAACTAAATCAGAGCTATTGATATCCAATGACAGCAAGATCATGTTAAATCAAAACAGAACCGTGTCCTAATTTTAGTGTAAAAACCTCCTGTTCAGGTTGGATAAAAACAAAATCCAAGCGAAAGCAAACACCATTGATTTCATTAACTCAAACCAACATACAAACAAATCAAACCCAGTGAAAACCAATCAATTGCTAAACTGGGCACGGCCAAATCGTATAGAAAAATCATAACCATATTCGACTTTATAACTGTTTTGATAATCAAATCATGACAAAAAGTATTTCGAATAATAAACAGACTTATCAAAACTCAAAAATCAATTCACTATATTAATCTAAGCAATTGATAAAACAAAATTGATATCAAAATTCATACCTGGAAAATGAGCAGCCAACTTGGTCATGACATTTTGGAATTGACGAAGGCTGTAGCCGATTCGACATTCCTAAATACGATGGAACCAGTGGTTTTCTGCTTCTTTTCATTATCTTGAAGCTTGTCCTTTTCACTTGTCAACATTGTAACTTGGTTTTCCAATGATTTGATTTTCGACTGTAATAAGGGAACGTCTATATGGTATCATTCCAACCACACATTACACTAGTTGCATGACGACTGCCCGACAGTCGAGGGTTTGTTCAGATCACCAAGGTTTTTGTTAGGTATCTTGATCCCTGGATAACTAGGATTGTTCTTTAAGCATGGGGGCAAATTAGAAAAGAAATCATAGGGTGGCTCGGAGCACAGACCTCGGGAGTAAGGGTAATCACTAGCTAAGAAGCGCTCGACATTAGAGTCTAAGTCTTCACTGAGGAGTATGGGATTTTTCTCAGCATTTGGATTAGGTTTATTCTAGGCCAGTCTCGATATGAGTCGAGCATTCTTTTTACCTTTGCCATTGACAGTAGGGTTTCCCTTGACCTTCTTGCTCACAAGATTTTTTACAGCCTCAACTTTGTCTGTTAAAACATCGGGTAGGTCGATATCAGGGTTGACCGAGGGTTTGGGAGAGGGTAGTAGGACATGGAAAGGCATGGGTGGCCCGAACTTAGTTTCACTAACCATAGGCTTGTCAATTTTGATAGGCTCTGTATCAGCAAAACCATTTCGAGAGATAAAATCTTGCCAACTATCGTCGTGGAGCTTTAAGTGGTGAACAACGATGAGTTTGATCAGGCTGTGGTGGAACAAGCTACTATTGGCCTTCTCTCGTTTAAACCTCTTAGCCATTTTATAAAGACTACGCTGGAAGTAAAATGGCATGTTTAATGGATAACCCATGAAATTCATTAACATTCGAAGGTGATAAAGAAAAACCAATCCATACCGACCCTCATAGGTCACAAATTGTTTAACCACTATCAAAAGATCATGCCACCTTGGTTTAAGCATGGATATCGGCATACCTTTGTCATAGGATGTGACCTTTTGTGAGACAAACAGTAACAGCCATGGAACCTCCTCAACTTTAGAGTTTTTGAACCATCGCTGGCCTGTGGCTGCTAACCCTATGGTAGAGATAATGAACTCTTCTCTGATTTCAAGCTAAATGTCACCTACTTTGGCCCTACACCCATCAAAAGTTAGGGTGAATTGTTGTGCAACAAACAGATTAAAACCCTCAAACCTCTATACAAACATGAGCCTACCATTATCCTCTAAGTCTTTCTGGGCGTTATCGAATAGTAGCAAGTCTTGACCACCGTTCGACTCAATTTGCACCACCGATGCCATGGAGAAGAGCACCCGGTGAGCGATGTGAACGAGCCAAGGTTTGAACGCAACATACACAGGAGCAGAGAGCTCACAGGATTACCTGATGCTAGCAGAGGTGAAACAGGGATAAGGGAAGGCATTAATGACATCGTGTGAAGGTGGTGGAGCTATTCCTATCCATGCAGAATAGTCATTACCAAGGTACAACCGCCGGTGCTTTCAACTATTCAAATCACAACACATATGTGTTACAACTATGCCACTTTAATCAATCAATCGAAACCTTTGGTAAGTGGATAAACCGTTCACGCAATCAAAAGTTATGCCATAGTTTTAAAACCAAACACACAAATTGAAACCAATACGAAGTGTTGTATGAAACGATTCAGACCAAGGGTTTAATCCATAACACCAATGCTTTTTTATGAAATCAATGATCAAGTAGATCAATCAAAGAACATGTAAATCCAATCACCAATGTATCACAAACTCAATCACTCATGAAACGAAATCAAAGAATGTCAAATGAGTACAAATCAAAAGGTCTTTCCAACTGCATAAAGATAAGTAAAAATGTAAATGCAATGGGCATATCGACAAGAATGATAACGACAATTCAATAAAGATTTTAATGCGACTTCGAAAGACCAAGTTTTCACGCTTACAGTCATGAAAACAAGAACAAAGGTAAGTGTGTAAATAGCACAAAAATAAAAGTGTCGTTTATTTGAGAGTTGCGATGAAGATTAAGGTTTGAAAAACATTGGTGTAGGCAGCTTATAAGGCAGTACAAAAAATTTGAATTGGCTGCCAACAAGACCTTATCTCCAGCTTGTGTGAAGGCACAACTTGGCTCTTACATCTTGTCAACATTAAATGCCTTGATCACGCTTAGATTGTCAAAGTCCAAAATGAGAGGGTTGTGCCTCTCCCTTCCTTGAATGTGCACCACTCGTGCTAATCAGCTAGCACGTGTTGAGGTGGAGTGATACTACTACATCATAGAGGAAACATTAATAACAACAAGTCCAACAACTTTAATTGTTTTAGTAGTCCATTTGGGTAGACAAGAAACAAGTGAATTGTTGTTCACTACATTAGGTCGATCAAAAGTCA
>SNQJ01S0287306.1:0-10433 GCA_010110895.2 Picea sitchensis | reverse complement strand
AATCGTGTATTACTGTATCTCTGTGTTTATGGTTGCATCTCTGATATATTTCTGTTATATTACTGGATATACGCGATATCTCTGTGCATTTCTTTATTATATCTCCGCTCTCATTTCGTGCCGAAAATAATCCGGATCAGGTTAAACCCAAAGAAGAGGCCCAATCAAACTCTTCTTTGCTTGGTGTAGTAAAACTCTCCAAATTATAAGGCCCAACAACCTTGTTTGATGGGCTTTAATTAGATTAAGGATTTTTTTTTTCTTTTTATTATTTATATTAAATAGTCTAAATAAAGCATTCCACCAATCAAATGACTATGTTATTATAACATATAAAGATGAAGAAGTAAGAGATAACTCATAAATCTACCATAAAGAATTAATACTTGTATAAAAACTATAGAAGTAATTCCATTTGACTTGAATACAAATACAAAAAATGACCTTGAGAAGCAATAAAACAGAAAACTGACTACACTAAGCTTTAATGAATATTAATATGTTGATAAAAATAAATGCAAGAAAGTTATTTCATTACAAAAAAATCTTAAAAATGAAACAGAGATTTCTTGCAACCATTCAATATTGATAACATGCAGAAAAGTCTATAGTGGTCATCAACCATAAATTATTTTCACCAATACAAGTACAATTGGCCTCTTGATTGGCTTTTTTCATTCCATTAAAGAGTAGTATTTACATTGGTATTTCAAAAAACTCCAATAGCAAAAATCCCTCTTGGTTTCTTTTGTTCTACCCTAAATAACCTTTTCAAATAATTGAATTAACTAAATTTTAACTTAAATCCCTATTCTAATCTAACCGAGGTTCTCCCCTTGATCACTTGGGACCTTATCTTTATATTTTCCCCATTCCTCAGAGAAACTTTGACATAGTTCAAGATGTGGAAAAACATGTTGTTTTAGTGGCCCCCCTAAGGTTAATACTTCATTTTATAACATTTGAGAATGTTTCTCAAAAAGGAAACTTTGTTTGTTTCTTCAATCAGAAACTTCTCTAAGTGTTCTTTCTCTATACTTTTTATTGCTTGAGCCTCCATTCTAAGTTGAATAAGATAATCTTCAAATTTCTTCATCACTTGCCCCATTAAATAGAAAACTTATGGGGGACTAAGTGAAGGCAGATGACACTGTACTCTGGTATCCTCAATAAAATCCCAAACCTTTAAACACTACATCCATCTACCCTCTAAGCTTGTTTGGATTTTTTTGGATAAGCTTTCCCATAAACTTAAATCTACATCTATTTCCTGAATTTCCATTTTATCAAGCAATCTAATATTATGCTTTTCATATTCTCTATGTTTCTTAATGTCTTTGATGAAATCCAAGTGGTCATAAGTTTTGGCTTGAGTTTCTCCTTTTTTACATTTGCAATAGATTCAAATACTGCCATTGCATGATCTATAAATACATCAATTATTTTCGTAGCAATTTTATCCAATTCAACATGCTCTTCCGATATTTTGATCCTCTTCCGATATTTTGATCCTCTTCCTCAACTTGACTATATAATTTTCTTCTTCTTGTACTATGTCCATAGTTGCTTGGGTGAGTGTTAGTCCAAATGCTACCAAGTCAATCAATTTAGCATTTTTCACATCTATGACTTGCTCTTTAGTTATACAAGTTACAACATCTCCTAACTTTGACTTCAATCTTTCTATATATTTGTTTAACAATTCTTTGATTTATTTTTTTATATGCCAATAGTTCTAAACCTACAACTTCCTTTGACGTGACTAACTTTGTGTCATGATTTATTACACTCCCAAGCCTCCCAAGGGTGATCACTTCCTCCATTTCAATACTCTTCCCCTTATCTAGAACTATGGGTGCTTTCGCCAATGGTGAGTTATCTATCTTATTGCTTGAAGGACACCTTGCTTTCATGTTCATTTGATCTTGTTGATTTAAACTTGCTTGCATTTCATCATTCTTTTTCTTTGTTCTTTTTCCTCAATATATTTTTTCTTCGATTCTTGCTTTATTAGGTTTTTTTTTTTCCTTTGCTTGTTGTTTCTCTAATAATTTTTTGTTCTCCTCATCGTATTGTCATTTCATTTGCTCTACTTCCTACTATGCATTTGCTTCTTTACTTGTCTCTCAAGCTTTTCCTTTTCAATTGCAATCTTTCTTTTCTTTTCTTGGGATTTTCGGAGCTTCATAGCCTCTAACTTTTGTTTGATTATATCTTCCTTTTCTTCCAAGGACATGCTATAAAAAATGATAGCTTCTTTATTTTTTAACCTCTCTTCCACTTCATTCCATGAATCAATATCCTGATAAATGAATTCATCATCACATCGTTCACGAGTATTGCGCCAAGGACAAGAGATATAGTTATAGTGCTTTGGCACCAATCCTTGTGGATCATGTTTTTTGAATTGGCCTTGTTGGAATATGAATTCCAACATTAGATTCCTTCTTGCTTATCATGATTAGAATTTGAAAACTTGTAATGCCCAACACAAAAATTGCAAGGAATAAAAAGCTTCTTCTTAACATATTTAAGAAGCAAATAATTAAAACCTTGTAAGATAGCCTAATATGCAATTTCACATAGAACTAACTTATTTGGCACATAGATGGGTAATATTTCTTCATGTCAACAGCCTTTAATGAAGCTATAATCTCTCCCCTCTCATCTTTGCTAACCCTTTCCTCCGTATCAGTATGGTCAATAAGCCAACCAATTGTTTCAGAACATGGGAGAATAGGTGCTCTGGCTGCTATAGAAGGTAAACATGATTCTCTGGTATTTAGAGAAACTAAATCATCATAATTTCTCCTATCATTTAGAGGTACAATATCTGGATAGTCTTCCTCCTTAAACTTTCTAGATATTTCACTAAATCTAGATAAAGCTTTGTCCTTAGTAATCAGATTCTCTGTCTCCAAATATGAGTTCGAACTTTTCATCATTTGATTTCGGGATGTTGATAACTGGTTCTATAACTTCCAACTCCGTCTCAATATCTTCAATTTCTATGTCTGAGATGATCCTTGAAGATATTAAAGGTATTGTATCGCAATATCGCAATATCCTTGTGTTCCTCGAGAGGCATTGCATCGCAATATCCTTGAGATCTTTCGTTCCAGAGTGAAATCATTTGTTGTTTCTACCGCTGCCAGGGTTTGTTACTATTAGGGTTTGTTACAACAGACGATAACTTCAATAGAGATAGATATGCCGGACTCTATGCACGATCCATCTGGAAGCACCTCCTTGTGCAAAGCTCCTTAACCCATCGCCTCCCCTCTGTCCATTCGTTTTGGTGGACTCTTGATATTCATGTCTAAACTGTTGTAGTGATATATTGGTTCCTGAGATAACAAAGGTAGGAACACTCACGACGCTTGGTATTGAGTGCATGGCACATAGTAAAGGAGTGGGCTAACTTGGGAGAATCTTCCCGAGTTACTTTTCTGGCAGGTTTTCCGACCATTTCATTTTAAATTTTTGGTCAATTCAGAATACTGATCGATTTTCTGAGCATCTGGGTTGGCTTAAAATAGGCAAAACCCCTGGGTAAAGTTCTGAAATGCATGGAACTTTGATCCATGCGAAACTCAAACTACTGAGGCACCAATGGTAGTAGATGTGTCCTTGTTGCTCTTGGTAGTTCACTTGAGGGAAAAGATGAAGCCATCATCGTGATTAGAGAAAGGGAATGTTGAAAGTGGTTGTTGTCACCTTTAAGTCTACTTCTTCAACTAGTAATGGTAGTTTCTTCTAACACAAAGTTGCTACTAGAGGACACATTTTCAGAGTCATTAGACGTAAGGTCACATGCAGTAGTGTTGGGTGTTCTATCGTTTAATGTGTCAATTACAATACCTATTGTGCTAGGTTTTATGCTTTTGATTTCCCACCATTCATGGTATTTATAATTTCCATATTAAATGATGGTATTGTAATGATCGTTTCTAAGGACAAGGTCAAACCATCACCTTTACCAGATAGTTGGAAACTAGCAGATATCTTTTGCCACAAGGGTCATTATTGGCAATTACCTAGCATTGATGACTGTTATATTTTTATGGGTTGTTTAGAAGACATATTCCTTCCTAAGAACAAGAAAAAGCTTTTGGAAAGAATACATGGAATTTGGTGGTTCTTTAGAGAATGAAAGACGACACATTCAATCTTGAAGCAATTTAACTCCATAAACTTGCAACTAGTCTTTTTGTAAGTTTACTTGTAACTTTTTGAAATTAAGATTGAATTACTTTGTAAACGGGTGCGTTTTCGGTAGAAGTCGACACCCTCTATCTTATGACCTTGTACATGATAGGGGGGATAATATCAMTGATTGACCGYCGGGCTTCAAGTTTTGAAGTCCTATCAATCGAGTAAGAACATGCGAGCTAGAGTCAGAGCCATATTCAATCAACATGTTTTCGTTTGTGGTCTTCCTTAAACCACGATTTAGTACAAGAGTTATAACTTTTGCTAAACAACAATTTGTGGTCATATTAAACCACCACCATTTAATAGAAGACATCAAATTATGCTAGCCATTTGGTTTGTGGTCATCCCAAAACCACTAGATTCATAGAGCACATTCAACCATTGGTAGTTGTCCACTTCCATATTTCAGCTCTCTACTTGGACTCACATACACCCCTTCAGATTAATAGGGGGAATGTTGGAAACATAATCCATTAGGGTTATTGTATTATTCACTTGAGATGAAATACGAATARTCAAGTGAATAGGAATTGTCATCGAGAGTCCAAGAGACCTCTTGGAAGGTGAATCCAAAGGTCAAGATCATGTATTTATATGTGTATCATATTAATAAAATGTATTCCACAACGATCTCCATTCATGTGCATTCTAACACTTTTTCACTTTCAATTTGTGTTTTTAAAATTGGTTTGATTTAGGCGAAGTTGCAACTTTTACTTAATAATAGTTAAATTTTAGTCCGAAGAAAGGTTAAAAAGCATTTGAAATTGAAAGTTGAATTTGGGCGGAGTTACAACTTTTATAGAAGGGAAAGTGAAGTTTCAGTCCAAAAAAAGTGAGAATATCATTTGAAGTCGAAGAGTACCTTCAAGTAAAAAAAAAAACTTTTCTTAAAAACATAAAGTGAAAAATATTCTCGAGAAAGTTAAAATTTCATCCGAAAAAAAAAAAACCAAAAATTTTTAAATCACCCAAATTGCAACTAAAGTAGAAAGTTCTCAAATGATTTGAAACATGGAAAAGGGATAAAGTTTTTAAATAATCTGAAACATGAAAAACCTTTAAAGAATCCAGAAGCATTGAAATCTCTAATCAATTAAAATCTTCCTTAATGAATTAGGGTGAAAATAAATGAAACAAAATTGAACTACTAAAACAACATCAAAGTGGTACCTGAAATTACCTCAACATGTTGTAAATGCATATGAATGTTGCTATAATTATTCATGTACCAGATGCTTTTATTCAATGTATAAGCAAAACTATGTTTTATATGCTAAGATGGCTAAACATGCTCATGGGTTGTGAAGTAATTGTTTATGGGCAATGCATTTTCCATTGAAAATTTGTAATTGTCCATAAATTAATGTAAAAATGTTGATCACAATGTAACTAGACAAGTGAGTATGCTACAAAGTGGTATTAGAACAAGAAGTTGGTGATAATTAGTGGTTTCAAGAAGTACCCCATATCCTCAACATAGCATAGAGGGTACCTAAAATTACCTCAAAATTTTAGGGTGTGCCAAGGCCTCAACATGTTGTAAATGCATGTGAATGCTGCTATATTATAATTATTCATGTACCAGATGCTTTTATTCAATGTATAAGCAAAACTATGGTTTACATGCTAAGATGGCTAAACATGCTCATGGGTTGTGAAGTAATTGTTTATGGGCAATGCATTTTCCATTGAAAATTTGTAATTGTCCATAAATTAATGTAAAAATGTTGATCACAGCGTAACTAGACAAGTGAGTATGCTACAAAGTGGTATTAGAACAAGAAGTTGGTGATAATTAGTGGTTTCAAGAAGTACCCCATATCCTCAACATAGCATAGAGGGTATTGTGTATGTTATATCGTGTATAGATCATTGAATAAAGCCATATGGCAACAAAAAATTAATTTGATAGAGTTTTGTAGACTGTATGGATGAAATCACCCTCCAATGGTAGAACTTCCACTATAGTGCTTGTGTAGAGACTACCATATGTTAGGGTGGTTGTACGATCATGACACTAGTTAATGTGTAGACCAGTATGACGTGACAACCATGGACAACAATAACTATCCTAAATGATATGTTCCTCTCTCTCTCTCTCCTTTGCCACTTGATAACACATAACCCTACCCCATGTTCCACTTGATCATTTCATGCCCCTTTTTATTATAATTCCACTAGGTTCATGTTTGCAATATTGATTTAGACCTTAACTTTGACAGAATATTAAACACATAAAGTACATGCTATGTACATGTTTACTAGTGAGGTCTTGGCCTTGAGCCCTCACTAAGAATTTAGTATGGCCACATACATTTCCACATATACATAAATTGTGGTATCGTGGAAGAATTTTGGGTAAAGACATTACCATGGATAAAGTTGAAAGCCTCTCCATGAAGGCTTTATTGGGGAAATTATTCTATGTTAAGATGACAAAACCAAGACTTAAGCAATGGATTCAAGACTTTTGGAAGCCCATAGTGGGCTATTGTCCAAGATTTAGTCTTCTCTCGAACCACTAGATTGTATTTCACTTCCTTACTAAGGAGGGACTGCAACAAATCCTAGAACATCCTTGGATTCTAGGTAGGGGAGTGCTAATGCTTAAAAAATGGGAGAGAATATTTAACCCTTATGTGGAGGTATTCAAAAGGAGATACTTATGGATGTTGCTCCCAGATTTTCCCATAGAGTTCTGGGTGACCAAGGTTTTTGTGGATATTGTGAATATAGTTGGGAAAATTATCTACTTTGATGAACAATCCTATCGATGGAACAACAAATGATTGATTTGGATTTTGGTTGAAGTTGACCTAAATCTTGGTTTGCTAGAAGAAATTGAGGTTCTTACAGAGAATGGCTCCTTCATCCAAACACTGGATTTTTGGAGGGAACCATTCAAATGTCATTCCTGTCGACAGACATGTCACCTGAGGACAAACTACCTTTTTATGGTTAGGGAGAAAGTTTCTTTGGGTCCAGATTGTGTCTCTCCACAGAAGACATGTCGAATATCAATTTCGGATCAAGATCTTCCTTCATGCCTAGACCATGGATCCTTCTTAGGTAAGATGCAAACGTTTTTCCCTAACTTTTTCAATTCATTATCAATGAATGATTTTAATGAGTTGAAAATACATGGAGATTGGATAGTGGAGATATTTGGAGGTTTTTGGGAGATTTTGATGACTAAATTTAATAATGGGGATCATAAAAATGGAAAGGATTTTGGACCATCTTGCTCAGAGGGTAGGGTTTTAAAGAAGACTTCAACTCCAGGTGAAAACCCTAAAGATCAACCTGGGGAAGATGGGATCCCTGTCAGTGTACTCAAGTCATCAGACAGGTTTCTAGACATACTTCCCCTAGCTTGTTTCAAGCTAACAACTCTCAAGAAGGATTTGTAACTCAACTGAATTGTGAGATTGAGGATGTTGTAGGTAAATCTCCAAACAAGGTTGATTGTTGCGAGAAGGACTCTTTCTTGTACACAGAGGTGTTAACAAAAACCCCACTTCAAATTCATAACAATCTGGAAGTTGCCAAAGGTTTTAGTGATAGATCAAATGTTATTTTAAGGAAGAAACCTGTCAAGAAGAATATGAAAAGAAGGGATTATGGTGCTTTTGAAGGAGGTTTAGCTCCTTTTACCCCTACCCATGTTTCTAATCAATTTGAATCTCCTATCTCCTATTTCGGGGACTTTGAAATGATCATTCTCTCATACAACCTAAGAGGGGTCGGGGGTGCCCCAAAACTGTATAACCTCAGAAGGTTAATACAGACTGTTACCCCTGATATAATATTTTTCCAAGAAACTATGGTAGACAGTGATAAAGCAAAGGAATTTTTTTTAAAATGTTGTCCAAAATGGAATTGTGTAGTTGTATATGCCAATGGACTCTCTGGTGGAGTAATTTATGGATGGAATCCATTGAAGGCTGATTTAAAAGCATTTCATATGGGTGCTAGAATTTTACTAGAAGGTCCTTTAATAGACATATCTATTTCTATCAAATTGTTGAATGTTTATGGTCCATACAAGGATAGACCTGCTTTCTTGAAACCATTGGTTGATAGTGGGTTGCTTAACGACATAAATCTTATCATCAGAGGAGATTTGAATTTGATTTTATCTTCAAAAGAAATATGGGGGAAAAAGCTAGGTTAGATCCAATAACTTATTAATTCTCATCTTTATTTAAACAAGTAGGTCTTGTTGATATAGCTTCTAGAACGATTTCCACGACCTGGAGAAATGGACGAATTGGATCATATGGCATCTTAAAAAGACTGGATCGTTTTATTATGAATGAAAGCCTATTGAGTAATTTGAGCAAGTGCAGGTCTTGGGTTGAAAATTCCTTTCTCACAGATCATAATCCAATATGCCTCCAATTTGATAATCTTAGAGAATCCATCCAGAGTCCATTCAAATTTAACCATACATGGCTTAAGGAATCAGATTTCATATTGTTGTTTCACAAAAATTGGAAGTCCATGGCTTCATGGAAAGACTCCTCTTCTATGTCCTTTCTCGTATTGAAGTTAAATTTTTTGAAAGAGGCAACAATTGCGTGGCAGAAGAAGAAAAGGAAGTCTCTTCATTTAGAGCACCATGATATAGAATTGAAGTTGTCTTAACCTTACAACTGATGTACATATCAAATTTTCACCCTTGCAGAAAAGGAAAAGATAAAGGCTCTTGAACGAAGGAAAGAGAACATATTATAACATGAAGAGGAAACATGGTGCTTGAAGAGCAAGGCCATATGGTTAAATAGTGGAGATAAAAACACAAGACTTTTTCACAAATTTGTTGAGTTCCGGAAAAACAAAAACACTATATAGAATATCGAAGATATTGAAGGAAACATACTGTCCTGTCATGTTGGCATTGAAAACGTTGCCTACAACTTCTTTAAGGTGATCTTTTCAACAAAGACAAATGAAGATACTCTCTCACAGTTGCAGGTTATTAGAGAATTTCCTAGATTTTTTTTAATATGAAGACAACTCTGAGATAGGTAGACAAGTCACGCTTAAGGAGATAGAGCAGGTGGTTGAGTCAATGCCTAAGGATACGAGTCTTGGGCTTGATGGGTGGACCTAAGATATTTTTCAACACTTCTTTGACATAATGGGTCCAGAATTACTTGTTGTAGTTGAGGAGTCAAGAATAACATGGAAAGTAAGTGGAGCTTTGAACGCTACCTTTGTGGCTCTCATTCCGAAGGAATCCAAGCTAGTTTCTTTCAATGAGTATAGACCCATTGCACTTTGTAATTTTGTTTACAAAGTTATCACAAAGTTGATAGCCTCCAGAATAAAAGACAAACTGGTTTTATGTATTTCTGACAAACAATTCGGGTTTTTGAAAGACATGATTACTTTTGATGCAGTAGGACTGACACAAGAATGTATGCATTCTGCCAAATCAAAGAAATGCTCTTCACTGTTTCTGAAATTGGATTTAAGGAAATCTTATGATAAGGTTAATTGGATCTTCTTAAGGATGTTGCTGATTCAAATAGGCTTGAAATGGGAGGAGACTCAATGGATAATGAGATGTGTATCCGGTGCAAACTTTGTTTATTTAATAAATGACACTCCAACAATTTTTTTCAAGAGCTACAGAGGCCTTAGACAAGGTTTCCCACTGTCCCCTATGTTATTCCTTTTAGTGATAGAAGGTCTTAGTAGGCTCCTATCTACGATAAGATTTGAGGGCAAATTTTCTGGTATTAAAGTGGCTAGAGGTGCATCCATAACTCATCTACTATTTGTTGATGATGATCTGATTTTAGGAATTGGCTCTTTCGAGGAGTGGTCAGAATTCAAAAATCTTCTTGACCTCTTCTACCAGGCATCTGGAGTGGAGGTAAATTGTGACAAATCTTGTTTCTTATTTCAAAACTGTGATGATGGTCTGTTATCTAGAATTGAGAATATTTTTAAGATTCCCTTAGTTCCTTTGGAAAAAAGAATGAAATATCTTGGTTTTCATTTAAAGTCAAATGATTACAGATCCTCTGATTTGTTTTGGCTTCTACATAAGATAGAAAAAAATATTGGGCACTGGTCTCTACATTGGCTTTCTATAGGTGGAAGATTGGTGCTCGTTCAATCCGTCCTTCAGAATTTGTCAGTATATTGGCTCACATTAGCTAAGGTGCATGCATCCATAAAGTCTAAAATTCAAAGCATTTTCT
>SNQJ01S0287305.1:0-10917 GCA_010110895.2 Picea sitchensis | reverse complement strand
TCGTGCAAAGAATATAACACATACCCAACAAGAAGAACACAAAAAGGAACCCCCTTGTATTCCCAACTACTGTTTTTTCTAAAGGTTTAGAAATGTTTTTTTTAAGCCAATGGGACTGATTACAGACCTATTAGACAAAAATGAAACTTTCATTATGTCATAAGATACATTAGATGAGCAAGTTCAAGACCCAGTTTCATCCCCTTTTTTGTGTTCCATATTATTAGAGGATGTGTAGGTCATTGTTATAATGATAAGATGAGCATTTGTAGCTCTAATATGTATTGAACCAAAGCTTTAGAATGGTTTGTGGAAAAAATAGCCTTTTGAATCCTAGTGTACACCTCCCTCTTGTGTTTTAGGAAAATATATACAAGTTTATGAAATAATAGTGTTAGGGACCTAACCTCCCTAACCCATCACATAGGTAGAATAATATAATTCCATGTAATAAAGGACAATATTAATAAGGCCTAACAATAAGGAAGAATAAGTCAAATGTAAGAAGACCTAATAGAAGCTTTCGATTCTAGAAGGATCTTCCTCTATATTGTTCTTTTGGATATATATATTTAGTATAAATAGGAGTAGAGGGTAGGAGAAGTTTTGTCTTGAAAATTATTGTAATAGAGCTCTTCTATACTGGAGGTTTCCCCCTCGAAGAGGCAAGTGAACATTATTTCCTATCAATAAAGGTATAATTTTGGTGATGTAGTTTCATCTATTGTGTTTTTCCGCTATTATTTTCTGCAATATTTTTGTATTCAACTATTTTAATAGATTTGGTACGTTACAAGTGGTATCAGAGCTATTTCCTTGGCAGAAAATTGTGGGTTATTTTTTTTTTCCAGGGTAGAGACATATTTGGACGTCTTAAAGCTACATAGATCTATTGTTCAACGCATAAATCCACAGTCAGGGAAACATACACACATGAAATACAAGTGGTACTCAAGCACACATTGTTGGCCACCCTTATAACCCATGTTGGTATGCCTTCGAATGGTGATGCATCAGACAACACCTGTATATGGATCAACCTAGATCTCCTGAAGCCCTTTGTAGATAAACCAATTAGCTGCCTGACTGCTATAGTGACAATGAGAACAACACTCAGTAACATACTCTCTAGTACATGGGTAGTTAGGTAGTAGGGCTAAGGGAACGGTCTAGCCTCCTTAGTTGGTGCCCTCAGATATTGGGCTGAGATATTGGGTCAAGTACTATTGTTGGACCCTGCATGTATATTAGAGAGCTATAACACAGGTAAAACCCTTGTCTATAGAAACCATGAATACCTTAACCCTTAGGATGGAAATAGAAATAGAACAAACAAGACTTATTGCCATGCAACCTCACCTCCTGCATTCTGGTTGCGAAATTACTACACATTTCTTCCTGTTAAGAATTTGGGCATTTAAACACTATAGTATTCTTCAGATTTGAGTATAACTCCACAAGAGTAAAAAAAAATAATAGCATAGTGGTCCTTCCAACACACTTATTTGGGACCTATCCCATTGATTTCCTCTCTTTGCCCTGATTTTAGTGGTACATATCATTTTTAACACATGTTTTTTGTGGACCTGACCCCTTTTCCGACACCCTTATTTGGCCCCTATCCCATTGGATTCCCATTTTCTCCCTGATTGCAGTGGTACCTATCATTTGAAACCATTATTTTTAGTGGTACCACCCACCTCTCTCGACCCCCTATGTCTCTCCTATCCCATTTTCCAACCCATTTTTCCAAATGGCTACCACCTGAGCCCAAGAAATCAATACATTGCTTGTTGACAACCTCCATAATAGGGAGGAAATCAAGAATATCAATTCCAACCTTAGCTCATTCAATTCTGTTGTTCAAACTCTAGGACCAATGTTCCCACATCAAATACCTCAAAGACATCAAAGACACACTTGACCACTTCATGGGCCATTCCCATAACCCTTCCTCTTCTAAACAACTATCCTATCAGGATGACCATGACTCTTCCCATTACCAAGGTCCTCATAATACCCACTTTTCTCGAGACCTCCACCCTCCCAGAATTGAGGTGAACAAATTAGATGGCTTGGATACCACAAGTTGGGTCACCCAAATGGAACATTATTTCTCTTTGCATGGAATTGCTAATGATTTAGCCAAGCTTCGTTATGGTATCCTACATCTGGATCCAAAATGTTGGCAATGGTGACAATGGATAAAAAAGGCTCACTAAGGGTATGTTGCTTGGACACAATTTGTGGCAGAGATTTATGACTTCTTTGACTCCGACACCCACCATTTAGGTTGTTTGACCAAGTTGAAGCAGTCTGGGACAATAGAAGACTTTATCACAACATTCGAGCACTTGGATTTCAGAATGGAGGGCATGTCATATGCTTTCTTCAAGGAATGCTTTATCAGTGGCCTAAAAGATGAAATTCGTGCCCATATTCTTATGGCACGCCCCCAGACTTGGTTGAAAGCTACTCAATGAGCCAAGGAAGAGAAACAGATTGTCTCCTCCCAGATCCGCAAACCATCCTTTCCTTGTCGCCCTAATCCCACCAATTCTTCCCCTCCTGCCACTCCCCTCAAGGTCCAAAAATTAACTAGCTCCAAAATGGTTGAACTTCAAATCAAGGGCATTTATTACAATTGTGATGAAAAATATTTTCTATGGCACAAGTGTAAGGAACAAAAGATTTTTATGTCTATGACTAAGGATATTTCTGAAGAAGAGGTCGTTGTTTCACCTGTGGATGAACTACCCCTCCATATGATCTGACCCCACCCTCTGATCCACTAGAAGTCAACCCAGTGATTTCACTTAATTCCCTCACTGACTTCTATGCTCCCCAGACTCTCAAATTGATTGGTAACATTAAAAATAGGAAAGTCATCATCCTTATGGACAATGGTAACACCCATAATTTTATTCATCATTGCATTTCCCAAGAAGAATTTGTTACATCTGTGTCCTCAATAATTTTCAAATCATGATTTCCAATGGAGGTTCCATGAAATGTGGGGGACGATGTGAAAATGTGCAGCTCCAAATTGGTTAGTATCACCTGGAATCCCATATGTTTGATATAGACATGGGTGGTTGTGACATTGTTCTCGGTGTTGGATGGTTACGCACTCTCGACCCCATTCTCATGGATTTTAAGGACTTAACCATGCAATTCCAACAGGAGGGACAACAATATAAGTTCCAAGGCATCACAACAGGCTCCCTTGAGATCATCAGTTCCCATCACATAGAAAATCTCCTAAAAAAGGGTCATTCTAGCATTATTTCCCAACTCCACTCCATTCATACTGCTGAGACACCTTCTGTGCATCCCGACCTCCAATCTATCTTCTCTCGCCACTAAGTTGTTTTTACCACTCCCAAAGAACTTCCCCCTTCCCGTGGAGCCCATGATCATTCCATCCCTCTCATACTGGGTAGGATTGCTCCCAATGTTATCCCTTATCATCATCCCTTTCCCAGAATAATGAAATGAAGAAAATTGTTCATGAATTACTAGAAGTGTGTGTTATCTATCCTAGTACCAGCCCCTATTCTTCCCCTGTAATCATGGTACTCAAGAAATAAGGTACTTGGCGCATGTGTTCTAATTTTCGTGCCCTAAAAAAACTCACAATCAAAGACAAATTCCCCATTCCTTCCATTGATGACCTCTTGTATGAATTTAGTGGTGCTAAGTACTTCCCCAAACTTGATCTACATTATGGGTACCACCAAATCCATATGAAAGAAGAATACATTCACAAGACTTCATTTCGAACTCATGAGGGTCACTATGAGTTCTTGGGAATGCTCTTTGGCTTATGTAATGCTCCCTCCACTTTCCAAGGTCTTATGAATCATGTCTTCCATCCTTTTCTTCGTCATTTTGCATTAGTTTTCTTTGATGATATTCTCATCTATAGTAAAACTTGGACATCCTATCTTTCCAATGCGAATCAAGTTCTCCATCTACTCTCTAAGAACAAACATTTCGTCAAACAATCTAAATGTGCCTTTGGAGCCTCATAAGTGGAATACCTAGGTCATATTGTTGGAAAGGATGGTGTCTGGGTGGATCCTAAGAAAATTGAAGCAATGCAGGATTGGCCTTGCCCTAAAACTCTTAGGATCTTGCATGGTTTTCTAGGTTTAACGAGCTATTATCATAAGTTTGTTAGGAATTATGGAAAAATTGTAGCTCCTCTCACTTCTCTCCTTAAAAAGAATTATTTCACTTAGAATCCAATTGCGGATCACTCCTTCCAAGCCTTGAAATATGCTATGTGCTCGACCCTTTTCCTATCACTTCTAGACTTCACAAAGACGTTCATCTTGGAATGTGATGCTTCTGGGAAAGGAATTGGGGATGTCCTCATGCAAGATGGCAAGCCTTTGGCCTTCACTAGAAAATGACTTTGAGAGAGACATTTGGGACAATCCATTTATGAAAAGGAAATGTTAGCTATTATGCATGATGTGGATCTATGGCATCTTTATTTATTGGGTCAACGCTTCCAAATAAAAACTGATGATGAGAGTCTCAAGTATTTTCTAGAACAACGAATTTCATTATCGGAGTAACAAAAATGGGTGACCAAGATATTTGGCTATGATTATGAGATAATTTACAAGAAGGGATAGGAAAATGTAGTTGCAGACGCTCTTTCCTGTAAATATGAAGAAGATGGGTCCCTTTTCTGCCTCTCCTTCATTGTACCATATTGGCTCCAAGTTGTTCGTCAGGAATGGCTGCAAGACCCCAAAATTTCTAGCACGATCCACCAATTGCAAGACAATTCTACAACGTCTCTAGGGTACTCTTGGCATAATGAAGATATTTTCTACAAAGGTTGTTTGTATTTGTGAAAGAAATCACAACTTAAATCTACGATGCTTTTTGAACTTCATGCTTCACCCATGGTTGGGCATTCAGGGTTTACCAAAACCTATGAATGGGTCGAACGTTCTTTCTTCTGGGATGGTATGAAACAAGACGTTTGCACCTTTGTGGATGAATGTGAGGTCTGTCAATGCAACTGGGGAGAAACAATCAAAGCTCTAGGAACACTCCAATTGCTTTTGATCCCCCCTGCTATTTGACGATATATTTATATGGATTTCATTGTTGGCTGACCTAAATCATGCAATAAGTCAGTCATCATGGTGGTCGTCGATCAACTTTTCAAATATGCTCATTTTTGCGCTCTTCAACACCCATTCACTGCAACCACAGTGGATTAAATCTTCATGGATAATATCTTCAAGCTTCATGGAATGCCTATTTCTATTTTCTCTAACAAAGATCCCACTTTCACCAGCAATGTTTGGCAAGAATTGTTCAAGCTACAGGGCACCCAATTGCATCTCAACACCATCTATCACCCCCAGACGGATTGCCAGACTAAAGTTGTCAACAAGTGTTTGGAATCATATTTTAGGTGTCTTGCATATGAGATGAAAAATTGGTGGGCTCAGTGGTTACCCCTAGCTGAATGGCAGTACAACACATCTTACCATATCGTTGCTCGCATGACTCCTTTTGAAGAAGTATATGGCCAAAATCCACCATTGGTTCTCTCATACCTGCTAGGGGTTTTGAAGGTTCAAGAGGTTGAAAAACATATTACAGTCCGACAGGGTATTATTTTTTCCCTCAAAGACAATTTGGTTATGGATCAGAATCACATGAAGCAACAAGAAGATCAAGGTCGTTCCAAACGAATTTTGTTTGAAGGGGACCAAATGTTTCTTCAACTACAACCTTATAAGCAAATTTCACTCAAAGTTGAACACTATCAAAAACTTGCTCCCAAATTTTATGGTCCTTATACTGTGATCAAGTGAGTGGGATCGATGGCCTACCAGTTATCTCTACCCAGTCAGTCAAAGATCCATCCTATTTTTCATGTCTCCTTCTTAAATAAGGTGATTGGAACGAAGAGCCAAACTCAAACTAGTCTCCCTGAGTTGGATGAAGAAGGTTCCATCTGGTTACATCCCCAAGTAATCTTGGACTAGCGATAGCATCGTCTCCATTAGTACACCATCAAGGAAGTGTTAGTCCAATGGAAAGCTACAACTCTAGAAGACGCCACCTGGGAGTCAACCACCTTTCTCCAACAATTTTGTCTTCCTAAGCCTTGAGGAAAATGTTGTTCTTCAAGGGGGAGGGCATGTTAGGGACCTAACCTCCCTAACCCCTCACATAGGCAGAATAATATAATTCCATGTAATAAAGGACAATATTAATATGGCTTAGCAATAAGGAAGAATAAGTCAAATGTAAGAAGACCTAATAGAAGATTTCACTTCTAGAAGGATCTTCCTCTAGATTGTTCTTTTGGATAGATAGATTTAGTATAAATAGGAGTAGAGGGTATGAGATGTTTTTTCTTGAGAATTATTGTAATAGAGCTTTTCTCTACTGGAGGTTTCCCCCTTGAAGAGGCAAGTGAACATCATTTCCTATCAATAAAGGTATAATTTTGGTGTTGTGGTTTCATCTATTGTGTTGTTCCATTGTTATTCTCTGCAATATTTTTGTTTTCATCTATTTTTTAATAGATATGGTACCTATGTACTTGTGTCTTTGTAGCTATACATAATATCTAAACTTTGATGCATTTTCACTTCCACGCATGTCACAGTTGTACATAATCACTATGAACTCTAATTGGTTAGTATGTATCAATCTCCAGTACACTTCTCTCTTGAGTTTCAGGAAAACATATAGAATTATTTGAAAGAATAGTTATGTACTTGTGTCTTTCTAGCCATGAATAATATCTAAACTTTGAGGCACCGCCACTGCCATGAAAATCACAGATGTACAAATAAGTTGGTTAGGAGGTGGATGAAAGCGGAAGAAATGGCATAGGGACATGAACAACTCTTTCTTCACGAGCAAGGGAGTATTGTGACCTTTGACCCATCCTATCAATACAAGATATAATGTTGATGAGAGAAAGAGAAGAATATATGGACTAGTGAGAGTAAGAGAGGCTCTGGACCAAGTGTGTGGTGGCAACATACAAAGGAGGATGGAAAAAATGTACATGGAGGTTGACACGCTAAAAGGAGGATGAGGCATTGACTAGAACAACCTGTGGTCGATTGTAGTGTCTATAATGTCAATGGTCAAAACCTCCAAAAGGGTTAGTAATGTAATATGTGGAAATTTGTTTTTACAGTTAATTTTTAATTTTGGAAAATAGTGAAAATAGATTCACTTTCTCTACCAGGTACTTAGATAGTTTTCACTTTGTGGTAAAAGTCCTTTGACCTTGTATTACTTCACCCAACTTTGTAACCTTTTTCCAAATACTATATATTTGATTTATTTTGAAAAACAAATTTATTTTCATATTTATGTGAAATTTGGAATATTAAATTTCTCATTTGTTCAATCATATATGATTTGAATTAAATCCCCTGAATATGCGATTTATTTTTCCTTAATTGTCAGAATTAAGTAATCATTAAAAAAACAAATTTATTATTTTCCACTAAGAAGTCTCTAACAATGGCGCAATTGAGAGACTGACACTATTGCAATCAGTGTAGTTGAGTCTAACACTACACATTATCTTTTTTTTTTTCACGATGGGAATGACCTTAGAGTAGATCTTGACTCGACCTCTCTGCCTCCTCGGAGCTCCCAACGTCTTATGGATACCTACATGAATAGCTATTTGTTCTCCTCCAAATAATGCCACGATCTAACACCATGCAAGCCTAGAACCATAGAGCCACATTTCTTTCCAACCCTCCCACTTCTCTTGCATTAGTTGCTTTTTCTTCTTCTTAAATTTTTACATTCTAGATTTGCACAAATCCTTTTAATCCATCAAGTCGAGCGACATGAGACAACCCCACAAAACAACCAACTAGACCAGCATGGTGGAATCTTGGTTGAGTCCCAAGAACGTCATTGTTTCTCGATCTGATCCACCTTCTGATGCGTCATGGAGTAACTCCTACAACACCAAAAACTTGGATGCGACCAGTGTTAGTGGCAACGCTCATGGAAACCCTGGCTTCAAAGAGGTGGTTGTTGCAACTTCTTGGAAGATAATTTATGCTAACGAGGCCACCAAGACTAGAGCTATTGATCTAAACATCTCAACTCTCAATTTTGATCATGTGGATGATGTGGCTATGATAAATGAAAGGGTTAATAAGACCTTCAATGGAACCATTTCTCTTCGTTTTCGAATCCCTTCAACTACCCCTCATAGGTGTCATTGCCCAAAAATTTGTTATTGTTCAACGAGATTGTGCCCTGACATAAGAAGAGACATAAGAGTTATGTGGGCGTCAAGCTGAACACCATACCAGTGGCTGGGCATTTCTTTGTTTATAAGGAGAAACTAACAATTTTGGTTGGGTTGGATTGTATACCCTCATATGTAGACATCTTAGGGAGAAGTCCAACTAATCCTAGTAGCATATACACAAATGAAAATATTATTGAATAAGAGTCAAGAAGTGGACCGTACAACGAGGACTGAACTAAACAAGGCTTAACATATTTTGAATACCACAAGGACGATAAGCGCCTTTTCTCTCGCGTGTATTTGTTGTTGTTCCATAGTACATATTTTCCATGGTCAGTTGGGACCATATGAGATCTTGAGCCATAGTGACCACATGCATTTTTTTCTTGTAGATTCACAATGGATTTTTCAAATGAATGGGCATGTACAACACGCGTCCTGGGTAAGGTGGAAAATAATTGGCTAAATATAGTTTCACTAATTCTCAATTTGATTAATTATTAAATAGTACAAGAAAAATTCCATCTAAACGGGGGGCTAATATGTACCTTAGGCTTTATAACTTGCAGATACATATATTCATCACAGGTTTAAATCAATCTTTGACAAATTCTTTGTTAATGGCTATATTCCATATACCTAATACATATTCAAAATTTAATGTAGCGTTACACAATAATTATTATAAATCCCCACATTGCAAATTTTTAAAACACTTCACTTCTAGTTGTCATTTTTTATTTACTATGTTCTATGAACATGTTGTTTTTGGATTAAAAGCTTCAACAAATTTTGTACCAAAGACTTCAAAAAATGAATATATCTAAAAAAAAATGGAGTTTCCTTCATTATTTACTATGTTCAATGAACTCGTTGTTTTTGGATTAAAAGCTTTAACCAATTTTGCACCAAAGGCTCGAGAAATGATTATAGATTAAAAGATTCAATAAATTTTGCACCAAAAGTTCAGCAAATGAACATATATTTTAATTAGCACGAGATATCACTAAATACAAATATATTTGAGATACAATAAAATTTTTGACAAACTTTGTCCTACCTTCAACCTTTAAATGAGAACTTAAATTTAATGTAAGGATGAATTTAAAATGCTTTGAGAAATGAGAACATAAGATATCACTAAATATAAATACCTTTGAAAACATAACAAAATTTCATACATACTGTGTCCTACCTTCAACCTTTAAATGAAATGTCATGAAATCCACATCCTATTTCATCCCGACACTCTTCAAGGTATTTAGATCCATATTTAGATCCTAAATTTGGTAGACAAAATAGAAACAAGCCACCGTCCTAGTTGGCTCAAGATGTCAGAGATATTGTTCGAGATATTTGTGTACTAAATTTGGGAGTTAGTTACTAATGGATAGGCGATTTAAAACATTCACTTCATTATGATATCGAGGTGGAAGGCTAGGCTATTGTGAGGATGGAAAGAGAAGTTTCTAAGATGACCAGGGTCTCAGCCAAGACAAGGGTAGCAAATGAAGAACATAGTAAACCTTCGAGTATCACAGTTGTGTTCCTAAGTGTTCCTCTGAGGTTTAGGATTTTGCCTTAATAATGGAGTTTTTAGTAGGTTCCTCACCAATGGTTCCCAAAAACATTAGTCCATGTGTAACATTTCCTAGAGTTTCTTAATGTACTTTATGAGAGTTTTCATAGTCATGCATCTACTACATGCAGGCCAAATGTAGATCGAAAGGAAGTGATGGAGTGGCAATAACAATAACACTATTGAATGAGATACTTAGTGGGAAAAACAATATTAATGAACTAACTTATACATACTAATTTAGTGGGCAAAGAAATATTAATGAGCCAGCTTATACTTACTAATTTAATGGGCAAAGCTATATTAATGAGATAACTTATACTACTTTTCAAATTCACTTACAAAGTAAGTTATTTATATATAATTATTAATTTAGTGTGCAAAGAAATGTTAATGAACGAACTTATATTGTCTTTCAAATTCACCTACAAAATAAGTTGAATTTATAAAATAGATTCAACAATTATCACTAAATGCAACAATAAATCCAACAAATTGCAATACATGAAATTCACACATTGCATTTTTCACTTGATAAATAAGTGATGAAAATGACGACGACTTGAATGCTCATCGAATAATATTAAATACTTAATTAAAAAATGGAATAAAATTAAATTATATAACATCTCAATTATGATGACAGAGGCGAAGCATATGGAATAGTTACCTCGATTACAATGAGTTCTTTTAACTAGTATTATACAATATTTGATGCATCAGACACACTATTATGTAACCTTAATATTGATATCTAGATTTTTTGTGCACAATTATACACTTCTATTCAAGGCAGGGACTATCCACTGTGTGGCTATCTTGCTAGTTTCAGTTAAGGTATTTCCTAGGAAATATACCAAGGTGGTTTATCCGAATAATATCTTGTTCCACGTTGAAACTTAGCACTCAAATTTTTGGTAAAATTGAAGTATCAAATTGGTCTTATAAGATTCATGTTCCTATTATAACGCATAACCAAGTGGCTCATCCAGAGAAGGGTAAACACTTTCTTTTTTTGAAGAGATAAGATAACTAAAATCATGATTTCAATGATTGT
>SNQJ01S0287303.1:0-10917 GCA_010110895.2 Picea sitchensis | reverse complement strand
TCGGGAAATGGAATTGGTGTTGTCCTAATGCAAGAAGGAAGACCCCTAGCTTTTGAAAGTCGACCACTCAAGGGAAAGGACTTACACAAACCCATTTATGAGAAGAAAATGATGGAAATACTACATGCATTGAAGAAATGGTGTCCTTACCTAATAGGTAGGCACTTCAAGGTCAAAATAGATCATGAAAGTCTTAAATACTTCTTGGAACAAATATTATCTTCAGAAGAACAACAAAAATGGGTAACCAAGATATTGGGTTATGATTTTCAAATCGTCTATAATAAAGGGAAGAAAAATTTTGTGGCAGATGCACTCTCAAGAAAGGATGAAGATTTTGAGGCCTTTCTCTGTGCTATCTCGTTCATCCAACCTGATTGGATAATAGAAGCAAGGGATGAATGGAAGATTGATGAAAAAGTGTGGACTCTCATTCAAAGATTGCAATAGGATTCTAGTGCATAAGATACATTTACATGGAAAAATGATTCACTATGGTAGAAAGATCGCTTATATTTATGTAAGAACTCCCAACTCAAACAAAAGGTACTATTGGAATTGCACACCTCTCCAGTAGGAGGGCACTTAATATTTTTGAAAACCTACCATACGATCAAGGAGGAATTTTTTGGGGCCTTAAAACTGATGTTCAAAGGTTTGTGGAAGAATGTTTGGTTTGCCAACAAAATAAGGTGGAAACAATTAAGACCCCAGGTATTTTACAACCATTATCCATCCCAAGTCAGCACTAGGAGTAGGTTTCCATGGATTTCATCACAGGGTTACCGAATTCTGAAGGAAAGAGTGTCATCATGGTGATTATTGATAGACTGACCAAGTACGAACACTTTTTTTCACTCTCTCATCCCTTTAAAGCCAATATAGTTGCCACCACATTCATGGAGACAGTTCAAAATCTACATGGAAGCCCAAAGATTATTGTAAGTGACATAGATCCCATCTTCACTGGACATTTTTGGACAGAATTATTTTCTTGTTTGGGTACTCAATTGGCTCATAGCTCATCCTATCATCATCAATCTAATGGGAAAACCGAGATAGTGAACAAATGTCTGGAAGGCTACTTTCATTGCTTTGTCTCTGATAAACAAACACAATGGTTCAAATGGTTACCCTTGGCAGAATGGTGGTATAACACTTCCTTTCACACTGCAACAAAAATGAAACCATTTATGGCACTCTATGGATACCACCCTCCTTCCATCACTTCTTCTATAAATGAAAAATCTAAGGTTCAAGAAGTGGAATATCACATCGAGCATCAACAACAAGTTCTCCAAATATTAAAGGACAACCTAACCATGGCATAAAATCGCATGAAACAACAAGCAGATCAACATTGTAGTGAATGAAGTTTTGAAGTAGGAGATTGGGTGTTTTTAGGACTACAACCATACAAACAGATGTCCCTCAAGCAATACAATAAGGATAATAAATTATCACCAAAGTACTATGGCCCTTATAAGGTGTTGCAAAAGATTGGTAGTATGGCATACAAATTGGAGTTGCCTGCATCTTCATGAGTACACCCAGTTTTCCATGTTTCATGCTTAAAGAAGGTTATAGGTTAAAATATCCCAGTTCAAACTATATTTCTAGAACTTGATGAGGAAGGAAAAATCATATTGGAGCCTGAAACCATCACTGACACAAGAATTCACCAATTGAGGAATAGATCCATTTTAGAGTATCTCATTAAATGGAGGAAACTACCGTCTGAAGATTCCACTTGGGAAGATGAGTCTTTTATATAGAAGCATACAGAGTTACTGAAGCATTGTGGACAACAATTGTCTCAAGGGGAGGGGAATGTTAAGAACTAAATAATGGCTCATTACCCCTTAATTCAGACATATTACATTAGTAATGTTATTTTATTTATGTCGTCTTTAGTCCATTAGTTGTAATTATACCTCCTAGTCTCCTATATATACCAAGGAGACATTTTCATTTGGAATCATCTTGTAATTGTACATTTATTTGGGCATAAGGAGGTTTCCCCCTCGAAGAGGCTTATTATCTGAATTTCTCTCTTGTTCAAGGCGTTGAGTACTTATTCTGAGTTTTTTCTATGTTATATTGATGTTTGGTTCTTAACGGTCTGGCTGTAGTTTACCCCTTTTTCGGTCCAAATGGTCAATTTTATTAATAAAGATACACTCTAGGAACTTTGGTTTGCTAGAAGAGTATTCTCAGTTATAATTTTAACCCTTTTTCGAGCCTGGGGGACTGAATTTTCGAAAAATGAACCCCCACGGAGTCCATAGTTAAGCTCTTTTCAGACTCCCTAAAATTGAAAAGATTTCTGAGTGACCTTGTTCCTTCACACACGTTAATTGGTCCAGAAGAACATACTATACAGAGTCCATATTTAAGCTATTCTCAATCTCATTAAAGTTGAAAAGATCGTTGATTGACCTTTTTCTTTCACACTCGTTAAAATTGGTCCAAAAAAACATCTATTGCGATGATTTTACCCATTTTTCCGGCCTATAGATTAAGGAGGAAAAATGTACACCTCGGGAGATTCATTTCGACGGGATATTTCTCCTAAGTATATTTTATACTTTTTCGGGCTAAGGAGACTAAATCTAGAAAAAGAATATGAGTCCATAGTTAAGATATTTTCAGACTCCTTAAAAATGAAATGATTGTCAAATGATCTTGTCTGTGTCACACTCTTTAATATGGTTCTAAATAGACATCTTTTCAATTATAGTTTATCCATTTTTCAAGCCGAATAGACTATATTCGAAAAAGGTACCCCTGTGGAGTCTTCTTTTACATTTTTTTAGACTCTCTAAATGTGAAAAAACCACTGACCTTACCTTCTCTAGGCTCATGAAAAATACATTGAAGGGGGTTTCATCATATCTTGCTAATCACACTTTCATATCTGCGTCTTTGGCCTAATTCCAACTCCATGTTGCTCTGAATTGAACCTTTGAAGCATGTCTTATACACAAGCCTTGTAGCACTTTGCCTCTACAGCCTGACACCTTGACCCATGGAGGAATTTTCCCCGAGAGTCCTTTCCCAACACATGTCTCCTTGATATGAGAATTAGTGTGTTCCTTGCTTGTAACTACTATGCTTACAACACTCACTCCTCCTTTGTAACATAGCATTCTTTTATTCTTTTTCAAGCTCCTCAAAATATTGGAAAAGACAAAAAAATCAAATATACCCCAAAAAAGAGGACGGGAAAAGTATTTTCTTTTATGGAAGCAGAATGACTTGCCCTTGGACAAAGCACATCCTTTAATTTTTCATCAAGCATTGGGATTTAATATGACCTTAGGAAGTTGTTATCTTAACATAGAGCTTTGTCCTCCTCCATTTGGTTATCCTTCCAAACACATGGAGAGTTTGTGTTGCCTCCTGCATTGTGAACTTATGTCAATGTCGTGATGCCTGAGTCTGATCATCTATCGTGCTATTGTCCAAGGGAATTTTTACCCAACTTGAGTCGGCCTTTCTACAGTTTGTCTCTTATCCTCATGCCCGACCATCCAGAAATTTCAAATCAAGTCCTTGTTAAAAATCAATGAATTTTTTTGCATGATCACCGACATCCTCTTATTTGTTTCCCAACGAGCCATCGAAGACCTCTAGGTAGTGAATTTGTACACTCAAATTACACTCCTTCTCGAGTTTTGGAGATATTGAAGTTGTTTATTGAGCTTTGAAGGTCTCATCTCTAGCCATCAGGCGTCATTCACTTCTTGAATATGGATACTATACTTGTATATCTCTGATTTTGAGATCTAGATCCATTGTGTATTGCTCACGGATACATTTTATATAGTTATATGACATGGATCTGAACTGTATTTGATTGGAAACCATGATTTATTTCATCCCGAGCATGGGTATGCCCACCTCGGTGAGACAATTGTTATTTTGCAGATGGCACCTCCCGAACTCTGGTCCTGGGCTCACTCGCATTGTATATTGGTGAATATTTTGTAATTTATTTCAGCATTCATATGATCTTCTGAACTCACACATTAGGGGGCATTTGTTATAACCCTAAATTGCACCATACATACATACCTGGCATTTGTCCCTCTCACATGCAAATTTTTCCAAGCCATCACTAGACAACTCTTCTTAAAAACACTATTTTTGAAGATGTACGCACCCTGCTCTACTACTGCCCACGTACATACGCTTTTTTCACCACTACAGCCTGCATACATATGCTAGTTGAACCATTATAGCCCGTGTATACCCACAAAAGTTGCAAAAATTAAAAAGTTGCAAGGAATTCATTGAGATTATGGGCTATTGGGTAGTTCCCCAACTGTCCCACTACCTATAGGTCATCACCCAACTGAATAAACATACTTTTGTCATATAAAAGGAGGTGTTGGGATCTCATTCCAAATATAAGAACAAGAACAGTGAAATGCTTCCCATTTCACATCACCTCCTTGCCTCAAGAATTGCAACCACCTTGTGATATTTGCATCAGAATTTCCCATTCTAGCCCTTTTTCCTCAATCATAAGCCTATTGCATTTCCTTAGAAGAAGTGTGAGAGAAGAAAGATATGTGGAAGCGCAGTTGGAGCTTGGTAAAGAGGAGCCCATACCTAGTTTGTGGAGCATTCGTCGATCTCATTGTAAGTAAACTTTGTGATTCTAATAAAAGGAATATTTTTTATGTCCCGCCATATGATGTGTTCAATAGTTTTGTTTGATTTACGTTTTATTATGACATCTAACCCACTAATTCATATATGAGATGCATGATCATAGTTACTTGTTTCTTTATGTCAATGCAGGTCAGCCCTGGGAGGATACTTGTAGTCAAGGAGAAATCGAACGCGAAAGGATCGACACTGGACATGAAGTTTATAGAGTTATAGGATCTTTTTACTTTGTATTTCATGCATGAATGTGGGGTATAGTCGGGGTAGTTATAAAAAGTAGGAGACTTTTAGATGGTTATATCTTCCTACATGTTGAACCCTAGTGTATTCCATAGGGGGTTTTCCCACTATACAATTCTTTCAGTGATTCTAGTGATAACCTCTATATATGTTCTCCTATCCACTACTAGTAGGGTCCTAACAGTTCAATTGGTGTACCCTCTAATATTATCTTGCTTGATAAGGTCATTACTCCATCCCAAATAATATCATATCTTAACATTGATAGGGATATCAGAGACTCCACTTCCATGATGACCAATCATGCCCATATAGGATATCTTTCCACAAAGTTTAAAGTCCCAAAACCCCCAATAGATATTACACAAAATAATGGATATGATACATTATTTCAGATCCTCTTTTGTGGATGTTCAACTTTAAATGACTTGTTATTTTACCTTTGGTCCATAATATTGGGTATCTGGAAAAAAACCTTCCCCCAATCCTCATATCACAATATAGGGGAAAATTCCACTTCCCACCTTGGTCCCATAAGACCTATCTCTTAATACAACACCAACTCACAATGTACCCTTCATGAGAACCATTATAGCACCACCTTATGTCTAGTTCCCCCAAACATCATGCGATTACAAACCACATGGCCTATTCAGAATGATCCATCAAGATAGTTTCATTACTTCTTGTGGAAATGCCCCCTTAACCTTGGTCATTTTCAGTTCCCCCATAGGGAAACATACCCTCCCTTAGGGAGTACCTTTTTTAGGAACCCATGGTTCCCCAACCTCCTTTAGTGAGTTACTTTCTCAAAAACCCATTGTTCACTGGCCTCCCTTAAGGAGTACCTTTTTGGGGAACCCATGGATCCCTTGCCTCCTTCAGGGAGTTCCTTTTTCGGGAACCCATGGTTCCCCGACCTCCTTCAACAAGTGTCGTTTTCTAGGAACTCATCATTCCCTCCCATCCTTTAGGGATTACTTATTCTAGGAAGTCATTTTTCCTTGGCCTCCTTCCAAGGTCACCCAAAATTTTCATCAAGGGACCATTTTTCCCCCTAATGTCAAAAGTTTAGGTATGCTTACTCACTATTATTTCTATCAAACAACTACCATATGTTATTTATCATCAGATATTTTTCACTTAGGGTATTTGATGTCTGTGTGTGCAGGTACTTTGTCCAACAATGTGTAATCGATTTAGTCTTTGCTACCCTATGGCCCCTTCAGGTATATGTATAAAATTGGCATGCACTCACGCCCTTTGCAAATAGATTCATATCCCAGTTACACCCCTTGACGTTTATCCTTAGGATCTCAAGACTTGGCTATGTGGTACCATCACCTCCATTGCATTCAGGTACCATCATCTAGCAGCATTATCACCTCCATTAGTTGTCCCACATAGATTTACCCTTGGAATATTGACACTCATGATATTCTATCCATTATGATGGGGAGTCTTGGTAGTGTTACACCTAGAGTAAGAACCTCATACTTCTTCCTCGTCATCATGATAGCCTCCCATTATTGACTCCCACATCATGTTCTGTTACATTAAATGCACCTTTGCGTTATCATTAACCCTCCATATCATCCAACATCAATTTCCCATCTTCAAAGTCATCCTCCATTCATCTACCTTGTACAGAAACCAACCCATGGAGCCCCCACCCTTCGTCAATTACATCCAAAATACTTGTTCCCCAAGAAGGCCCAACCATAATTCAATGGGGAACCCATTTCTATACGTGTACTTTCAATTCCATCATCCTTTATTCATTTGGTAATTGTATAAAGCCCATTTCAAGTTTCAATGGGTAGAATAGAGTTTTTTCATCGCAACAGATGGTGTATTTTTCCATGGAACACAACAAACCATGTCGCCCTTCATTGGGGAATTTCATTTTCATTACCATATCTACAAAGATATCCCTGTCATGGCCAAATATCGACTATCACCAACACCCTTGTCCCAAATATCTTTACTTTTTCCCCTCATCCAGTCTTTTGCAGTCTCATCCATGCAACATAGTTTACCTAATATCGGGTCATTCCCTTGACACCACATCATATTTTACAATTGTTTCCATCATCCCATTTCCCCCCAACCAAGGGAAGTTCTTAAATCCCATATAGTTTGAGCTTCATCCATGTCACCAATTCATCCATCTTTCCCCCATACATTCCATGATACCATTTTGATCAAATCGATGTCAAGAATCCATTTTCTTCTTACAGTCATGTCCCCTTCCCCATCGACATCAGAACATGTTTCCAGGAAGGTGCTAGTATCTTGGATCTCATTCCACTATCAATGAGCAGTCTCAGATGGAACAAAATCAGTCATTATTACTTTTTGATATCATTGATCCCCATAACATTCGACTCCAACAAAGTTTCATGTTACGGTGGGTCTTACTATGTGACCATTACAGTTTCTAGTAACATCTGAAGACCTCTAAATTTGATAGGCCATCAATGACTTCGAGTCATTTACCACTTGATTCAGAGCTAGGTCATTCCAAAAGATGGTCATATATAGTTATTGATGCCCTTGAGGGTGATGCAGATATCCACTTCATCAACAGTTTTCAGTTACACTCATATTTTTTTGGTTTCCTGAAAAGAAGATGGGTCATGCCCACCTCATTTTTACAAATATACAGTTTTACATTTCAGTTCTTGGAAAATTGTTTACACTACAATGAATCCCCTCTTCCTCTGATGAGGGGCTCCTACCATCCCTTTTCAACAAGAACTATAACTCTCTTATTGTTACAATGATTTCAACAAAAATAAATATTGATGTATTTTGACTATACATATGCTCCTAACCTCACACATTAGGGGGCATATTTTATCACCAAAAAATTGCTTAGACAAATACAAATAATGGATGAAAAACCCAACAAAACATATTACCAATAATTATGGAAGGATCACATTCAATTTGGCAATATACCCAAAAAACTATAAAAAATGGTTCTGAAGTTCCATGCGTATTCAACAAAAGAAGCACGCTCACATCCATGCAGGCTAACACATTGTATGACACACACAGTGTAGGATTGATAGTCAAAAAACCTGCACAAATGCAGAAATGGCGCATTGATGGTTTTGGTTGGGCTCAACCACTTCTGGGATTCTCATAATAGAATCTCACATCATGTTACTCACATTGAGTCCATGCACTATGTATCCACTGCCACTAGTCATGCAACATGCACTCCACCCAAAAATGAGCCCATACCTCTAGAACCACCTCCTCACCACTTAGGCTTGGAGGTTGGAAGATTCATTCATCTTTGGGGGCATCCATGCATGTTTCTCCCCCCAAACCCCAAATAAACCATGAAATCTCAACTACATTCTTCCTAAAAGATGAATAATTCTTTGAGGTCACTACTTCTTTGTTATAACCTTAAATTGCACCATACATGCATACCTAGCATTTGGCCCTCTCACATGAAAATTTTGTCAAGCCATCACTGGACAACTCTTCTTAAAAACACTATATTTGAATATGTATCCACCCTGCTCCACTACTTCCCGCATACATACGCTTGTTGCACCACTATAGCCCATGTATGTATGCTAGCTACACCATTACAACCTGCTTATACCACAAAAGTTGCAAAAATTAAAAAGTTGCAAAGAATTCGTTGAGATTACGAGCTATTGGGTAGTTCCCCAACTGTCCCATCTCCTATAGTTCATCACCCAACCAAATAACCATCCTTTTGACATATAAAATGATTTTTAGGGGTCTCATTCCAAATATAAGCATAATAATAGTGAAACTATGCCCATTTCACATCCCCTCCTTGCCCCAAGAATTGCAGCCACCTTGTGAGATTTGCATCAGAATTTCCCATTCTAGCCCTTTTTCCTCAATCATAAGCCTATGCCATTTCCTTAGAATAAGTGTGAGAATAGAAAGATACGTGTAAGCATAGTTGGATTTTGGTAAAGAGGAGCCCGAACCAGGTTCACGTAGCAGTCGTCGATCTCATTGTAAGTAAACTTTGTGATTCTAATAAAAGGAATACTTTTTATGTCTCGCCATATGATGTGTTCAATATTTATGTTTGATTTACATTTTATTATGACATCTAACCCATTAATTCATATATGAGATGCATGTTCATAGTTCATTGTTTTCTTGTTTGTGAATGCAGGTCATCCTTGGGAGGAGACTTGAGGTTGAGGAGAAATCGAACACAAAAGGATCGACACTAGACGCAGAGTTTAAGGTAGAGTTACCGGATATTTTTACTCTGTATTTCATGCATGAATGTGGGGTATAGTCAGGTTATTTATAAAAATTAGGAGACTTTTAGACAGTTATCTCTTCCTACATGTTGAACCCTAGTGTATTCCATAGGGGGGTTTTCCCACTATAGCAGAACTGGCGACCATACTGGGAAGACCTCTAGGGTTTTAGGGGGTTTTATGGGTATTTGATTGGTCTTTAATTTTTGAGTTTTTTTTTTGTAAGTTGATGAGTCTTGAAGGCATTATGGTCTATCATACTAGTACTCCATGCCCTATCAATCTACCTATTAGTTTTCATTTTTTTTTTAGAAGTTGCATAGGTATACACTGCCTGTAGTCCGCCTGCACCTGTACATATGTTCCATGCCTTTAGGCAGCCTGTGTACATACACATGATCCTTAAGTATCAGTAGCGTGCATGTGTCAAGAAGATTTTTCCTTAAGAAGGGGCAGTCAACCTCTTCCCTGGTTGAAGTCTGACTTCTCATGGGTTTCTTGATTTAGTACTAGTCTCTGTTGTTACAGTCTTTAGCATGGGTTTGACGTCAGTTTCTTTATCTTTTAAAAATATTTCTTGTGTTTTCTTTGAAAGGGTTTTAAACGAGTCTGTGAGTCTTTTCTGATCAGCCTATTTGGTAGCATCAGTGACTAGATGCGATCCACAGTAGGCCAATACTTAGATAGTTTTTGGTCTTGTCTTGTCTTCACTTTTGCTTCCCCTTTTTCTTTCTTTGAAGAAAAAGAAAAAGAATTTATTTCAAGTTTCTTGTTTGAAGCATGTAAAAAATAGAGAAAAGATTCCATTTCTTTGTTTGGTTAAGTAGTTAGGTTAGTTATATTGCTTGTCAGGAAAAAGAGTCTTTTTCTTAAGCTCTTTACTGATCACTTAGAACATTTAAGTAGCTCATAGTCAAGCGAAATCTTGTTTTAGGTTTTCCTTTAAAAGATATTAGAAAAAGTTAGTTTTGAAAAGTTGGTCAAAGAGTTAAAATTGCAAATCTTTATTTGTCAAATCGAAGTAATTTTTCTTTCATTTTTGTTTATTTCTCCTTCGTCTCTAAAAACACACCACTAATTTCATTTATGCTTCCTGGAATTAAAACAAGCCACTTAAAAATAATGCTACTTAAAATCAACTAGACTTTATGTTTGTAGGGTCCATCAACTAGTATAAGCTAGAGCCTTGATTTAGATTGGAGAGGTAACTCTTCAAGGCTTATAAACAAACATAGGAGTCAATGATAGGGAGTGTAAAAAGTACAGTAAACATGAAAGTTATCCGAGACCCCCCTCTAACACAGGGGATAAACATGAGGCTGCACATGGAAAGGTAGCAGAGATAACCCCTCCAAAGCTGGACCAGCAATAGTGGGGAACACATATAGAGGACTTCTCTTGGGATTATTTCAGTCTCATTTTCCATGGAGCTTCGTGGATCTTGAATTCATTTGAGGTCCTCAATTGTCTTCCAGACCACTTTCTTTTGATACCCTTGTTGGGATCCGGATTTATAACATTTTCTTGCTGGTTCTTGAAGATATTGTTTACTCTCCTGAAGTCTTTTGTTTAGAAAATGGCATTCTTTCTGTGTTGTTACACATATATCTTCCATTGTATACAGAAACCATGAAGTGCTTCCAAATCCATAAATGAGCGAAGAATTCAACTATAAATGCAACAATAATCCTCTTCTGCGGAGAATAGCTGAACTTTGCAAGAATGC
>SNQJ01S0287301.1:0-10921 GCA_010110895.2 Picea sitchensis | reverse complement strand
ATGACCATCGATCTTATGGTATGAGATGAGGCTTCCTGATCAATGGCCCAACTCTGGCATTCTTCAAATTGACAAATCAAATTTTCCTTTTTTGAATCGATGGTCGAGATCTTCTTCGTGATTCAGGCTTCAGAATTTTAAAACCTCAAACCTCCTTTGTCTTCTGCTGCTTTTATACGAAGCGAAGAATCTGGCGACGCGTGGCCTCTAGAGATTGACGGCTCAGATTCACTTCGATCCTTTGGCCACTTCGAGACTTCGGGTGCTTCAAGCACTTCGGCACTTCGACCACTTCGGGATTCTCCCCTTCAGGGCTTTGCAATTTTTCTCTTTTTAAAACTCTCGAAGTAAAAATCTCGGAGTGATAGATATGATGGTGCGGTGCTCCTGGATTTAGACGGTCGAGATCTACTTCGAGACTTTTATCACTTCGGGGCTTCGGCGCTATACTTCGTGTAATTTTGAAACTCTGAATATCCTAGGGCCACTAATATTATCCTCGCAGGGGATCTCCACCATCGCAAAATTGAGCCTGCATGTTTGTATTTTAAGCCCGAAATGAGTTGTTATGCATGTTGCACTCGGACGCTTCCTGTGCATACCATGAACTTGGATGAACTATTTCCCTTGAAAACTATATGTGATAATATTTGGCTCCACAGGGGATGGCATGCTCCTTGCGAGCTTCCAAGAACAAGTAGTTCCAGTCGCCTTCTGCATTGGGCTATGGAGTCATGCTCAAAAAACATCATGCTGAGGATTAAAGACCGATAAGCACACTATCCTAAAAACGAAAGAAAAATACATGGGCTCCAGGAGGAGCTTATTTATGTACATTCCTAGACTAATTGATTTTTACAAAGCGCTAGGTGAAAGAAAACTTCCACCATATCCATTTAATCAACTCCCTAGCTGCAAACTTGGTTACTTTATCATTGATCAAATAAAAACAATGCAACTGTGACAAAAAAATGATTACGCTTTTCAGCTCTCCTCCCAGTGYTGAAGTCAGGATAAAGCTGAGYGGCTCCAAGACATGAAGGAAATGAAAMTCMATGTACTCCCTTACAGGTTCATAGATCAAATGACAAAATACACTGGGYTGGTGACAAAAAACACGCTCTGTCTTATAGCTRCTCACACATGGTGGAATGTCTCTGGCAAGCATGGGTGAGCGAACAGTTGATGTAGGTTGATTGATCCCAGATGATGGTTGCTCATTTGTAGGCTTTGGGMAAGATATGAACTACACATTTKCTTCCTCCTCTTCTTCTTCATGGATCTCCCAAAGATAAGAGTCATAATCATCATACACAAGAACCATGGGAAAGCTCTGYTATTGGTCTTCTGCAGACCCAGGATGGTCGATTTCCACAAAATGTTTTTCCTTAATGTATAAAGGAAAAGGATATGTTCCATGCTCTTGGAAATCCTTCATATCTATCTCAGAATCTGATTCATAGCTGTCATACACAGGTTGTCTTCTCCCTGAGTCATCAAAATATGATGCAGGGATATGCTTCTCTTCATCTAAATACACGACTATTTCTTCATTTAAATATGAGATAGAAGGTGCATCAGGGGTAGAATATGTTTCCTCTATGGATATGCAATCCTCAACCTCACCATCATGAGTAGGGATACCAATAACATATGCTCCTAGGACCGGAATATCCTCTGCATCTCCTTCATAAGAGCAACAAGCACGATTTGCCTCCAATTTTTCTATTTTTGTAGAAAGTGCTTGTACCAGTTTCACCAACTCATCCTAGGTATACCCCTCATCCTCACATATTTCATCCTCACAACTTCCTTCCTCATATATTTCATACTCATAGCTTTCATTCAAAACAGTCATACCTTGAACAAAGTCTTTATATTCTTCACAACAATTATGACAAATTAACTTGGAAGATAAAAAAATTTGACAGTGCCTATTGAAAGCTGCATGAAATTCTCCCACGGAGGAGATACTAGCAGGAGGTAATGAGTGATACATTTAACGATCATCTCCTACTAATGAGAATATTACCATCTTTAATAATACATCCTCATGATGTATCTCCCATTGATGCATGCGTTCATGAAACTCACAGAGATTCTTTGCAGGGTTGTCCTCTTTACGCTCTCTAAATATGGGCAAAAAATCACCCCATTCATCCATAGTAGGAACAACATTAGGAAAACCAAGAACAAATGAAAAATTAAAAGGAGAAAACCTTCGAGCCAAGATTCTTTCCATTTCAAAATAGTGGAGTTGCCACTGGATCCTTTAATCATGGAGTCGCTAGGTGAATGATATGCAGTCTGAATGTTTCTGGTCTTTGTTCACCATCAAAGACCATATCTTATCGTTTTCAATCTCCCAGGGAACCTTGAAGCTGAGAAAGCAGCTGCTAAAAGCCTTCTCGAGAAAAATTCTCTAGGTAAGTTTCGAGTCTGCTAGAGGTAGCCACAACTGAAATAGTGGAGTTGACACAGTGGATTCACCAGGTGCAAGTGCAATCTTCAATGGTTCTGATATCTGATGCACCTTCAGAATCAGAAGCTCTTTGTCCTACTATCCTAGGGAAATGTCTTCAATTCGTTCCCCAGCAACGAGGCCATGAATGTTAGCACTGAAAGTCACCCTTAGATTGTGGGAGGATAAGCCCCGTACCCATCATATTTTTTGGTGGATGTTGGTTTTATATGAGTGGAGGTCAATGGACAAAAATCAATATATGAATGATGTTCAACACAGAAATGGACAAGAAATGCATAGGGAAGTGAGGGCCACAACTAACTTTAGTCAGTGAATTGAGTTTAAGTGTGAGTCGAGGGAAGACTTAGTAAGAAAGGTGGAAAATATTGCTATGGGCATTAGGCCTTCAAGCAGCTTGGAGAAGAAAAACTTAGACTCAATATCACTCTTAAGATCAAGCTTCAGACACTGAAATATGTCCAAACAACACAGTCACAACAAAACAATGATCAAACCTACACCACCATGTAGCCACAACAACTCGACTGGATCCTCCATGCCTGAGCCATTCAGTGTAAGAGGGGAAACGATCATAAGGAAGCTGACTAAAACTGGTCATGATACCACTGCAATCAAACCTACATTACAACACCATAACAACCCTCGACTAGATCCTCCATACCCGAGTGTTTAGCACAGTTTTTTACAAAGAGATGAAAAGAGGATGTCTTCTATTAACCTGAATGTTGCAAATCCGATACATAACCAGAGAATAGTTATGGCATCAAAACATTACAAAATAGGGAGCTCTGCTCAACCAGTTGACGACCATTAACAAAATATTAAAACTATCTATTTATACTCAGAAAAATTCGCCACCACCAAGAGTGTGACCTAGCCACTACAATCAAAGCTTTGCGTCGATGACTTCTTTTGTCAAACTGTGCATGTATCCCTTCTGTTAGACGTGAGCTTAGATCGGCATGGGTTTGTAGGGAAATCTACTTTCAGGGGTACCACGGGTTGATGGTTCAGTCCCCATGACCGGACTTTCCATACCTTGTGTTTATGGGGTGAGCCAAAGTTTCAACAACCAAACCTACCCTTCATTTACTACTTTTCCTCGGAGAATGAACGAGACTTAATGCTCAAGGGGTGGCAGCATGCCAAGGCTATAAGGGTGCCACATGTCTGTACTGATGGTTTCCACATATCTGGTTCTTCTGGGCTTGGGGGTAGCTCCCCTTCCTCTGGCTCCTTCTTCAATGTGACCTAGGGCCATGACTCTATGTGAATGCGCATTTACAGGTGCATCCAAGGGTGGTTTGAAAGAAAATCGCTTTTTCCCCTACAATTTACCATGAACCGCCACACGTCCCTTTCTCAAAACAGTGGTTCCAATTGCGGCCCGCCCTTAAAACTTTAAAACTCACGCACCTTCCGACCCTGCAATGGAGTGTGACCATTGATATTATGGTCTAAGATGAGGCTTCTTGATCAACATCCCATCTCTAGCATTCTTCAGATCGATGGATCAAATTTTCCTTTTTTGAATCTACAGTCGAGATCTTCTTCGTGATTCGGGCTTTGAACTTTTAAAACCTCAAACCGCCTTTGCCTTCTGCTACTTTTATTTGGAGAAAATGATCTAGCGACGCATGGCCTCTAGAGATCGATGACTCAGATTCATTTCGGGCTTTCAACCACTTCAGGACTTCGGGCACTTTGAGACTTCGGGTGCTTCGGCCACTTCGGCCACTTCGGGCTTCGACCCTTTGGGACTTTGCAATGTTTCTCTTTTTAAAACTCCTGAAGTAAAACTTATGGAGCGACAGATTTGATGATGCATGGATCCTCGATTTGGACAACCAAGATCTTCTTCGGGACTTTTAGAACTTCTCGGCTTCAGTGCTATACTTTGTGAAATTTTGAAACTATGAATACCCGGGGGCCGCTAATCTGATCCTCACAGGGGATCTCCACCGTCACAAAACTGAGCCTGTCTGTTTGTATTTTAAGCCCGAAATGAGGTGCTCTACATGTTGCGCTCGGACGCTTCTTGTGCAGATCATGAACTTGGACGACTTGTTGCCCTTGACAACTATATGTGATAACAACTTCCATCTGATTACAGCCAGAAAAACCAGGGTGGTAGGGTGGTGCAAGGGAGAACCATTGTTCTCTGTTATACAGGTTGGTGCCTGTGTGACTGGAATTTGGTGCTTCCATCCAGTTGGTGCTAGAACACTCAGGGAGTTGGTGCTTCCTTCTAGTGAGTGCTAGAGAAACCAGGGAGCTGGTGCTCCCAACAAGTTGTGGCTTGTAAAATAGAGGTGGTAGCCTCACAAAGAGTTGGTGCTCATAAGAATGATAATGTACAGAAAACAAATACTACTTATCATATTAAGAAGAAGAGGCTTTCTCCCTTTATGGGTTTCCTCAGGAATATCTGTTTATGTATACTTCATGTGTGTGATTGATGTTGAATACTCTATTGCTTACTTCCCTGAATTATTGTGATCATCATTGAGTGTTATGTAATGAGTTTAAAATGGGTATAATTGTTTAAGCATAGTAACAACCGATTCACCACCCCCTCTCAGTTTTCTAACAAGTTGGACTCTCCATATCCCTTTCAAAACCAAAATTAATTCGAGATTTACACCTGCTTGGATCCGGGATAAGTATATCTCCTTATAGCAAAAGAAAGTGCTACTGGGTGATTTTGTAGCGAATTTATTCATAATATGACAAAAACAAAAAATGCTACGAAATGATTATATAACATTTAATTTATGATGTTTTAGAAGCCTGGATCATTTTCCTTTTTCTGGACTTCGTCAACTAGTAATTTAATTCGATGCCAAGTAACCATCATAATGCATCTGGAACCATTTCATGGCAATTTTCAGTATTTGGTACAATTATATACACTTGTGCTTTACATTGATTGTTGATGTGTTGAGCACTTTACTTCAACCCTTTGTAAGTGTTTCTCTTTGCACCTAGTGGGAAGACTCTTCCTTCTCAACACATGCTCATACTTGGTCATTAAAGTTGGCTAGCGCTGCATAAATGACCCCTTTTATGCAACCTTTCTCCTTTGATAATAATATTTTTTACCATACCAAATATAGGTACTAACACTGGCTCCTTATGGGGATGGCATGCTCCCTATGAGCTGCCAAGAATAAGAAGACCCATGTGCCTTTCCATCTTGTCCATCTGTGCAACCCGACCATGAAAATTTTCTACTCTGCAAACATCCACCATTTTTTGTTGTGCCTAGTCCATTGGGTTATGTTGTCAATCAACATCATTCCAACTCTAGCCCAAACTTCTGCGACTTATTCATACTCTAACAATAAACTTATGAAAACAAACTTGCTTCAAATATAATCACACTGTGAAAACTGCTAAAAAAAACACAAATGCTCAGGAAGCGAGCTTATTGCCTACACTGCCCTACTCTAACCAGATCTCCAGTCTGCTCAAGTAAATGCAGACTTCCATAATAACCATTCAAGCAACTTCATGACTAAAATGATCTCATCCATACCATTGATCAATAGAGAATAACATAAAAATGATAGCAACGATAGAAACTTCTTCAAAGAATCAAACATACCACGAAGAACCAGTGAAATGATAAAAACTGAAAAGTTCAAAGAATCTGAAAGGTATGACTCCAATAAAGCTGCTATTGGATCCTCAAAACCATATTCAGAAACACGTCGATTGAGATAATATGTTTGACTTTGCATAACTTCCCCTTTGTTAAGAATCAGATGACCTTCTGATTCTTTCATGAGAAACTCTTGATCATCAAGAACGACAACTTCCTCTTCATAAAAATGATTATATGATACTTGTATAATAGGATTTAAAACATTCTGATTGTAATCAACTAAAAACATATAATCATCTAAACAACCATCCACTACTGCATGCTCACACTGATTTGAAAACTGATCATAATCAAGATGCACAACCTAATTCATAGAAAAATCTGAAAAATTTGAAGCACTTTGTTCCAAATTTGAATCATACTCACAGTCCTCTTGTTGTTCATGTGTGTGCATATCTTCAAGGTAGGCATGATCTCGAACTCTTTTGCAAGCTCATATGTTATCCTCAACTTCTTGAGCATCATACAACAACCGTTGCAATGATGTAGATTTCCTTTCTCTCAGGAGAAGAACAAGATCTAGATGTTGAGTTGCTACATAGTACATCATGGCAGTAGTTTTGGAAGGCCGAATCTCTAATGGCATGCTATGATAAAAACTAAAAAACCTTCTATTGAAAATAGTCAAAATTTCTTCTTCCCCTCTCCTCAACACATTAAGATCAGCTAGGTATGAATCAAAAGACTTATTCTCACCCCAATACTTTAAAAATGCATTACATAACTCCATCCAAGATCCAATAAAATCATCTCCCAAACCTCTAAACCACACACCAACATCTCCAAATAGAGATTTAGAGAATAACCTCAGAGTAACATCTTCATAGACTATCTCAAACTTATCAATAAATTTATCAAAGGCTCCCACATGCCTCTCAGCTATGACATGATCCTCTCTAGTAAACCCGAGAATATACTCAACAAATTTTGTAGGATAAGGATGGAGGTGAGATGGCATCCTAAGAGGCTTAAACATTTTCTCTTTGATTCTAGTTTGGATAGTAGTAGGCTAAAAATGAGACTTAACAAAATGATGGCAAGACTCGGCAATGATGATAGTAGGTAATGAGATCTGAGAAGGTGATAAATCAATTTCCTCATCTTTACGGTTATATGGTTGATTGGATTCAAGAGGGACTTGAATACATACATCATGTTTATGAATAGGTGGAGGTGAGGAAACATGATCAACATCTACCACATAGGCAAGTTGAATATTTTCCTCTTTCAAGGAAGGATATACGAAGGAATTTTTATGGTCATCAGAATATACAAAACAAAGGATAATCCTCTTTGCATGTAAGGAAAAAGACAAGAATGAACTAATGAAGAAGAAAAAAAGTTCATGGAGAAAGATAATGATCTGATACCTGGTTTTCCCCCTCCATATCTTCATATTTATGTCAGTAGGATGCTTCCTCCAGTAGAGTCTTGGAATGTGGAGTCTACAGGTAGATGATTGCAGTCAGACTAGTGTCCCACTCTTGTCTAGCATCAAGAGATGGATCTGATCGTTGTCGTTCTCCCAGGGAAGATATCTTCACTTCCGTCCTCAACAACAGCGCCAAAAAATGTTATCACTAAAGTCATCACCCTGACTGCTAAAGGGGTATGAGCTAGTGCACTTAAGATTATTAGGGTTTTATGATTGGATTAGATGTGTGGGTAGAAAGGAAACCCAATATTGTCATATGAGAAGGTTCCTAATGTCAAGATGATCAACAACATATCTCAACTTCAAAGGCATCCATGATGATATCAAATAAAAGAATAATTTGTAAACACAAGGAATGCTTCAGATTTCAAGGATGGTGGTTGAAATCTAAAGTGAACATTCGAAACTAAATATGGTAGTATAGTTTCAAATGACAAAGATTTGGGTATGAAAATGGTAGTTCAATTCCAAAGCTACATATTGAAAAGCAATTTACATGAAACAGGTGTATAAAACATAGTTGCATCAATAAGAAAATTGATTTACCAATTATCTCATTGCTTCCCAATAAAACAGAAAGAGAATAACACAAGAAACACAACTCTGAGTTTTAACACTTCTAGATCTAAGAAGGTGGACATAATGTTACATTAATCCCAATAACTCTCTCTCTCCTTTCATCCTTTCGGGCCTCAGGCCTCCATGATCTTCTCTCAGGAGTTTCTCGTCCCTTCCATTTACAAAATGATCACTTTATATCAAAACTCCCTAAACAAATTAAGCCACTTCCTTAGGAAATAGAAAATCTAAAAATAAAAATAGTCACAAGAAATATGGAATGGTCAAAAAATGATCTTTCTCCATCAAATGCTTCACCTGCAGTTGAATACCTTCAAATCTAGAAAATCTCTCGACCAGTTGTTTGCTTTGTCTGTCCATGAATTTATGGAAGTCTTCTTTTGAATATGACAAAATCCCTTGAAATATGGGAATGATCCTCTAGATGTCGATTGTTCTTCTAGAAATATGGAGCATGATCTATTTTTATTTCTATCTCTTACTGATCTCGAACAGGTTAACTTTGTTTCTAGAAACTATGCCACATGTCTACCAGGAAAACTTCGAACTACTTGCTAATTGGGTTTGTGAAATCTGAAGTCATCTTATCAGTTATTTTGGTGAGGTTAACACCATCATCCTCAAATCATTGAAACATTTTTTCCAAAATCCCTAAAAATAAGAGATTAGTTGGAGTAGATATTTTTGCAAAAGAAAAACTTGCGAATTTCTGAAAAATAGAGCCTAGAAACCACTTCGAATATCCCAAATTGTAATAGATATGAAAAAAATGAGATAGGATTTTATTATTAGGTCCATTAGTGACGAATTCCTCTCTAGGATTTTCTATATTCCTCTCCAATTGTTCGAAAATTATGCCTGAATTCAAAGACAAAAATGGGGAAAATCGTAATAGAGCATTGCAGAATCATTTCGTAGCGCATTTTAAAAATTAAACCATAACACATGTTGCAATTTTGAGAGAGGTTTGTGTAGAATATATGGTTCTTGATAAAAACCTCCTTCGGGTTTTTGAAATTCATCTCTATATTCTCAGAATCCATGTCTGAAGTTTTTATCTTAAACATGCCTAAAAAATACTTTGGTTTTTACTACCATCAGTTTTGAGATTTGATTTATCTTGTAGAAATATTGGAATTGAATGTTGGAATAATAGATTTCATGGTGATATGGACTCTCCATATCCCTTTCAAAACCAAAATTAATTCGAGATTTTACACCTGCTAGGTTCTGGGATGAGTATATCTCCTTATAGCAAAACAACGCGCTATTGGGTGATTTCGTAGCGAATTTATTCATAATATGCCAAAAAATAAAATGCTACGAAACGATTATATAGCATTTACTTTCCGATGTTTTAGAATCTTGAATCATTTTCCCTTTCCTGGACTTCTTCGACTAGCAATTCAATTCAATGCCAAGTAACCATCATAATGCATCTGTAACCATTTCATGGCAGTTTTCAGTATTTGGCACAGTTATATACACTTTTGCTTTACATTGATTGCCAATGTGTTGAGCACTTTACTTTGACCCTTTGTAGGTGTTTCTCTTTGCACCTGGTGGGAATACTCTTCCTTCTTGACACATGATGATACATGGTTATTAAAGTTGGCTAGCGCTTCATAAATGACCCCTTTTATGCAACCTTTCTCCTTTTATAATAGAAAAATTTACCATACCAAATATAGGTACTAACATTTTCCTTGATCTCTTCCAAGCAATGTAGAAAGGTCATCTCTCAGACCAAGAAGTTTGTCTTCTTTGTAATTCTCTCTTGGAGTGAGAGAATGATTGCAGCCACATCCATGGCCTGTGTGTTCAACCTCTCCATGCAATAGAAGAAAGTGGATAAGGTCGTGGAAGAATACAAATACATCTTCTCCTCACCCATTAGGGTACCTCTGCATTGTTTGGTCAAGCATTCAATCGATCTGACCCCTGACGCACCACTACCCAATGGACCAGTATATCACTTATCTCTGTTAGAAAATGAGGAGATCAAGTGTCATATCCAAGAAGTTCTCCAGAAGGGGCACATCCAACCCAACTCATCACCTTGTGGAAGCTCAGTCATGCTTGTGCAGAAGAAATACGAGACCTAGTAACTTTGCATTGATTACTCGGACCTAAATAAAATCATATTCAGGAACCAATACCCAATACTATGAATCAGAGATCTCCTTGCTTAGCTCAAGAGGGACAAATACTTCAGTAAGATTGATCTGAATTCTAGCTACCATCAGGTCCCAATAGAAGATAGATGTACGAAATATTGCCTTCGAGTCAAAAGGTCATTTCGAATGGTTGGTCATGCCCTTTGATTTGACAAATGCACCAACAAATTTCATGAGGATGATGGATGATATATTTTGGCCTTTCACCAATTCTTTTGTAGTGGTGTATCTGGATGAAATCCTCATCTACAATAAGACTTGGGTGGAACACTTGCATCATATTCAATAGGTTTTGCACACTCTGTGACAACACAAGCTATATGCCAACTTGGAAAAATGATCCTTCGGCATGGACAAGGTTGAGTACCTAGGCTACATTGTTGATAAGCATGGTGTGCATGTGGATCTATCTGTTAAGCCCTAATATTGGCTCAATACCCCTTAATTGGGGCATATTAGATTAGTAATGTTATTTTATTTATGTCGGCTTTAGGCTATTAGTTGTAATTTAGATTAGTAATGTTATTTTAATTATGTCGGCTTTAGGCCATTATTTGTAATTATACCTCCTAGTCTCC
>SNQJ01S0287298.1:0-11039 GCA_010110895.2 Picea sitchensis | reverse complement strand
CGAGGAGGATGATTTCTGTTGGGAAACCCTTGTTGAAGTCCATCTCTACACAGATCCGGGCAAAGGTGGAGTTGATTGGGGCAGCTTCAGGGAATTTGCAAAGAAATTTCCCTATGCCATTTCCGATAGATTCAAGAGATTTGTCCCCCAGGAAGTGCAGGGGAAGTGACGGGAGACGCACCCAGACCGGAGCAGAAGAAATAGAGGCCGTGGCTGGATCAAAGTCAGGGGTCCACGGCTGCACAGACAACCCTGCTCTGCCCCAGAAGCACGACCCGGAGCTGGAAACCAAGTCTCTTTCATCAGAAGAATCAAAGATAGCGGGGAAAAAACCCTTCGCAAAGGGGTAGACTGAAACCTCACCCACAAGAAGCGGGGACCATTTGGAGTCGATCTAGGAGCGAAGATCAACCAAACTCGGCCAGAAGCCGTTGAACCTGCAAACCAGGGCATGCTTGTTGAGTTGAGAGGAAAACACCAGTTCTTCCTTCAGCATCTGGATAGAAACTGCAGGGGCTTCAACAATCGAAGTATTCAGAGCAGAGGAACCCCCTCGAAGGGAAGCCATATCCTTGAACGAAGCCCATCCTGCACGTCCCATAGAGGGACCCTGATCTGGGAGGGGGAGGGCGGAGCAACCCCCGTCGGGCTTGGCAGAAGCGTCCGAAGAGGCGCGAGCAGGAGCAGGGGGGGCGCTGGCCGCCATGGAGGACGGGAGATACCTGCAAAACCCTAGAGTTTCAGCCGAACGAAAAACAAAACTCCAAATAGAGTTGGAGGCAATGTTTGATAAAATATTTAGACTCTTTGAAGATATGATTCAAACACAAATAGAGGATAGATTGGTAGGGCTCAAGAGTCAATTGCAGTCAATGGAGGCTAGCATACAAGAAATGGAAAAACAAAAACAATCAACCCAAGAAGAAGAGGTTGAATAAAATCGTAACTTGAGAGATATGATTAAAGAGATAGAAGGAAAACTAACCAACATTTTGGTTGTAAGTAGTTTGGAAAACAATTTGGATATAAAACCCATCAAAGAGGAAATGAATAAGCTAATTGAATTGGATCATGAGCGTAATAAACGATCCTTGAACCTCATATTTTTTTGTATAAAAGAACAACAAGAGGAGGATATGCTAGCAATAGTAAAACAAAAACAAAAAAATAAATCACAAATTGAAACAACTTACCTCATGGAAGCAAAGAGGCTAGGAAAAATAATTGAACATAAATATAGGTTGATATGTGTTAAAGTAAGTTGTATTGACCATAAGTATAACATATTCGATAAATGTCGAAGATTAAAAGGTCAGGAATATTTATAAATGAAAACCTCATTCCCAAAAACCAAGATGAATTAAGGAAGGAAGTTCGAAAGATAAAAGAAGCCAAGAAAGAAGGAAAATGGGCAATAATTAGAAACTGAAAATCTATTGTTAGGGATAGAGACCAGAAGGATAATAATAAATAGGATATTGGGACACTCGAGATCCCTTTTTGGAACTATCATGGCTTTCCCTGGCGCAAAGGTCTTATGTTAAGTTGGATCATGAGTGATATTGATCTTATTTGTCTAGTTGAAACATGAGAGCATGAAGAGTCTAAGGTCCCTAACATATGAGGATTTGTCTTGTGGTCTACATGGAACAAAAAATCATACCATAGAGGGATAAGAGGCATAGCATGTTATATTAGAAAGAACATTTCTCCTCACATTCAACTTCATAAGATCAACCCTCTCAATCAATATATTTGGATAGAAATTCTAGACATCAATGCTAAGAGAATGTGTATAGCAATTTGCTATTTTGCACCTATTAATTCTTTTTTTTATAAGAAAAACAATCTAGATAGGAATTGTCCCTATAATACTTTAGAACAAGGTATTTACAGTTTGAGAAATGAAGGTAATATCCTCATGCTAGGAGACTGTAATGCTAGAACAACAACTAACCAAGCTATTCTTTTAAGCAATTATTCCAACCATAATCCTTTATGGCTAGATGAGGACCTTGTTTTAGCTAATAGATACAAAAGAAGCTCTGAATCTACCTAATTGAGAATTTTTTTGGTACTGAGCTAGTCAAGTTCTGTAGTTCTCAATACCTTATAATTTGCAATGGAGTAATGAAGTGGCCAAACTCCAACCAGATGACTTGTATTCATGGTCTAGGTAGTAGTGTCGTGGATTATGTGATATATGATATCCCCGTTTCCAACTAAATAGTAACTTTTGACCTTTTAAATGACTATGAAGCCGATTTTGATCGTAGACCTTTAACCCCGACTCTAAACTTTTCCATGCATAGGAGCACCATTGAAGAAAATTCTAATAATAAAAGGAAAATTCGTTTTGACAAAGTAAAGTTGATATTTTCTGAAACGATTTAAATAGTCAATTACATCTCCTAACTTATCAGAACAATATTGAAGACCTCTATCATAATTTTACAACTTCCCTTTCCATTTCTATTAACAAGTTCTCTTATGAGGCTTCCTGTAAAAAGAAGAATACAACAACCAACCCTTGGTATGATAAAGAAAGTAAAATAGCTAGCAAAGTCATTAGGGATGCTTCTAATGAGTCCTTCAAACTCAACAAGATCAATACATACAAATCCATAATTAATAGAAAAACAATTTACTATATAAATAAAAGGAAAGAGTGTTTTTTGCACCTATCTAAGCTTGATCCTAAGAAGTTATGTAGGAAAATTCTAATTCACAATTCTAAAGAAAATAATATGATTCCCTTAGGGAACTGGAATTCCTACCTTAAAAGTCTTTACAAGTCCACAAATTTCATGAACACCATTCTTATTGTTCCTACAGAGGATGAAGATTTTTCTTTGGATGACATAGAGTTTGGGGTTAAGTGGCTTGCAAATGGGAAAACTAAGGACATTGAAGCCTACCAAGCTGAAATTTTTAAAATTGGAGGGCCTATCCTCATCCCTCACATACACAAGCTCTTCAATCTAGCAATCAAGTATGGATTCCCTGAATCCTGGACACAATGCCTCATTGTACCTATTTTTAAAAATTGGGATAGAAACATTCCCTATAATTATAGGACCATTATGATTACCCCAATTTTAGCCAAGCTATACACAATTATTTTGGGAAAAAAATTTAGCCTTTGGATAGAAAGTCACGGTAAAAGAGCTAAAGTTCAAGACATGTTTAAGAGATATCATTCAATTGTGGACCCTCTTGTTACCCTTAGGATCATTGTAGAGGAGTTCCACAATACTAAAACCAATCTTTTTTGTTGTCTTGTTGACTTTAGAAAATATTTTGACACAATTCCCAGGAAAAAACTTTGGGATAGGTTAGAAGAGATAAAATTGTCTTTCAAGTTGAGGATTGTTTATTTAAGGTTGTATGGGAACATTATTTCCAATTTTAAGAATACTGAGGGTTGGTCGAAAGAAATTAACTACAACATTGGAGTCAAGCAAGGTTGTCCCTTATCCTCTACCCTTTTTGGAATATACATTGACAAGTTAGAAGAGTGTTTGGAAGAAGTAGGTTGTGTCGACCCAACTCTCCTTGGTATAGTCATCAATATTTTTCTTTATGATGATGACATCGTTCTTATGGCGAGGATTCCCCACGATCTTGGAGAGAAACTAAGGATCCTCAAGAATTTTTTCTCCATTATGGGTATGACTGTTAATACTGACAAAACAAAAGTCATGATTATTAATTCCAATAAGAGCACACATGATACTTTTTTATATGACAACAACAACTTGGAGGAAGTGACTTCATACAAATATCTTGTAATTGATATTCACCATAAGCTCAACTGGAATTATAGCAATGAGAAAATGATAAATGGAGGATGAAAAACTTATTATGGGCTTGAAAACAATTGTAAATTAGTTGATATTTGGATATGGGATAAGAAAAAACTCCTCTCTGAGACTCTTATTACTCCTGTTATTATATATGGATGCGAAGTTTGGGGATGCAGTATCTCTTGAGAATCATGGATAAAGATAGAACAAATCCAAAATAATTTTATAACTTATAATCTCAAAATTAAAGTAAATAAGCCCTATCTTATCCTCCTCTTAGAGGAAAGTATTTCCCCCATTGAGAGCACGGATATGAATAGATACCCAATGTATAAGAACAAGTTAAACAACATGGAAGACAAGAGGCTTCCTAAAATTGCTTCAAACTCCAACCATAACCACCTTCTACTCAAGCGGGGATGGCATAAAGATGCCCAGTGTTGGCTAAGCCATTGGGGAATCATCGAAGAGACCATTTTGCATAATAAGGATACTATTAAAAATATTATTAAATCAAAATTTAAGGAGAAAATGTGGTGTGATAAAGAGTTAGAGGAAAAAATAAAATTAAGGTATTATAAGGATGTAATCAACCCTAATCTAGAAGATCAAAATTATCTCTTTGTTTTGAGAGGTGTAAAGAAAAAAATAACATTGCTAAAATAAGAACAAATTCTTATGAGCTTCATAGTGAAACCAAACGTTGGTCAATTCCTAAAACGCCATGGGACAAAAGAGTGTGTCACCTTTGTGACACTAAGAGATTTGAAGAAGAAAAAGACTTTCTCTTAGATTGTCCAACCTATACCCAGATTAGATCTCAATTTCAAAATATTTGTTACACTACCAACCTTCCTAATATTTTAACTCAACAAAACTATGGTGATCTTGAAAAGCTTCTCTTAATGCTTTTCGAGCATTGAAACAAAAATCTAAAGAATTGCAAGTAAGCTCTTACCTTCTTGAGGTCTGATAAACCAATTCGATCTCATTGAATGTNTAAGGAGAAAATGTGGTGTGATAAAGAGTTAGAGGAAAAAATAAAATTAAGGTATTATAAGGATGTAATCAACCCTAATCTAGAAGATCAAAATTATCTCTTTGTTTTGAGAGGTGTAAAGAAAAAAATAACATTGCTAAAATAAGAACAAATTCTTATGAGCTTCATAGTGAAACCAAACGTTGGTCAATTCCTAAAACGCCATGGGACAAAAGAGTGTGTCACCTTTGTGACACTAAGAGATTTGAAGAAGAAAAAGACTTTCTCTTAGATTGTCCAACCTATACCCAGATTAGATCTCAATTTCAAAATATTTGTTACACTACCAACCTTCCTAATATTTTAACTCAACAAAACTATGGTGATCTTGAAAAGCTTCTCTTAATGCTTTTCGAGCATTGAAACAAAAATCTAAAGAATTGCAAGTAAGCTCTTACCTTCTTGAGGTCTGATAAACCAATTCGATCTCATTGAATGTTAAGCGTCATCACCATCATCATTATTTATTTATTTTCACTTCTTCAAATTCTAACTTGAAAGGATATTTATTAGTCCATATTTTTTTTTTGACTTTTGTCTATTTATTTATTAATTAATCGCTACCTCTTTTCAGCGAGGACACTTAGTGTTCCAATTTTGTTCCCTTGTTTTTAAAGATTAATCACCTTCTCCTTATACAATGTACTTGAATTTTCCATCTTATGCAATATATTAAATTTTTTTCACTTCTTCAAGTTATAACTTAAAATGATATTTATTAGTTGTTATAGCAAGATTTACCTCACCCCATGCAACTTGCTCAAAAGGCCTTTTCCACTTCCCTATGCATACTTGAAGTTCCCTTTTGCAATTCCTAGAGCTAAAATCATATTTTTTCACATATACACGCCCTAACAACTATACAACATGCATATATGCAAGTTGCACCATTACAGACTACGTACATCGGGTTTTGCATCCAAAATTAAAAAATGGTGTCGGGTTTCCATGTCACGTCACGAGATTCCATGATCCTTGACCTTCCATATAATGGAAACCTTTCGACTCAGCCCTTCAGTTCCATTTGAAAGATATAAATGGGCCATATGCAAGCTGTGGAAAGAAGTAGAATTCAACTTTTGAGAGCAAAGTTACTTTGGAGAAATTATTCACTTCATATTGAGTTTGCATCCCTTTTCTCTTTTAATTCTAAACACATTGTTCATCCCCCAAGCTCTTCCCTCTTTGATGGAGAACCTCATTGTATCTATTATATGATATTTCCTTTGGTGGAGGATTGAAGTGGTGGAGGCCTAGCTAAAAGGGACTTAGTTTCTCGGTTCTGAGATGTGCTGACATGAAAGTTTGTCACTCGTACACTTCTATTAATCATATTTTAATAGAAATACTCTTTTCTCGTCCAATTAATGTCTTGCAAATATTTGAATTTTTATTCCATTGGCATATGTGTGATCAATATTAATGGATTATGCTATTATATGTGATAAATGTATATATTATCACCATATGCTTGTGTATCTTGGTTGTTGAGGACAAGTTGCAGGTATATAGCTTTGAGTCGAGTGCTCAACAATGGTCTTCATCGAACGTCCGTACGAGGTACACTCTTTATCTTGTCTTGTTAGCATGTTTGTTTATATAGCATACTTGATATTATAGTTGATTTCTACAGTCATTCTGTATGTTGTGGTTTACCCCATGCCATAGAGTGATTTTCCTCATAACAAAATCGATGACTAGAATCGACCCCGAACTCAAGTACTCTCATGTTGAGAAGCTAGTCTTGCCTGTCGTACATGCGGTTCAAAGATTACGACATAATATATTTCTTTGAAAAACTACCATAGTTTTTTATCTCAATCCATTTCAATAAGTCCTTACTAGGCGTATCATAGGGGGGAAATATAACAAATGGATTGCCATCTTGCAGGAGTTTGATCTTGATTTTTCTTTAGAAAAATCCAAGAAATCGCTCGTTTTTGTCGAGTTAATATCAGACTTCCCTTGGTTAGATGAGGACGTTATTCATTTCAATTCATTTGTGGATGAACACATTTTCCTTATCTCGTCATCAGGTCCCTAGTATAGAGACATTTTGATCTATCTTCAAACCTTGAAGTTCTCTCATCATCTTTCGAGAGACGATCGTTGACGTATACTGTAACAAGATAAAAACTACCTTATCATCGGTGATACTTTGTATCACTGAGGTGTAGATAATATCTTGCATCATTGCTTGATTCACAAGGAAGATGATTATGTTCTTAATGACTATCACAGTGGGGCTTGTAGTGGTCATCTAGCTGGGCTTGTGATAGCCCAAAATATTTTGCGAGCTGGTTATTTTTTTCCATCCATTTTTAAAGATTGTATCGAAGCGGTCAACAAGTGTCACCCTTGCTAGGTGTTCACTAGGAAGATGCACTCGCATCTAGCCCGTCTTCACCTGATCATCATCGTTGGTCTCTTCACGAAGTGGGGGGTGGATTTTGTAGACTGCAACCTAGCTTCAACTGGGGGCCATCAACATAATATCATGGTCGTAGACTACTTTACTAAATGGGTGAAGGCCATGCCTACAATTAAATCTGATGGTAAGAATGCAACATTTTTTGTGTTTAATTAAATTATAGCCCGGTTTGGAATCCCGAGTGAGATTGTCACTGATCATGGCAGTCACTTTCAGAACGAAATGATGAACAAGTTATCATCGAAACTGGGGTTTAAACATGGTCATTATTCCATTTATTATCCCTAGGAAAATGGACAAGTAGAGGCTGTGAACAAGTCTCTCAAGACCATTTTTCATAAAACTGTCAACCAGAGCAAGTCTGACTGGCATCTCATGCTTTACCCTGTGCTTTGGGCATACCAAACCTCGGTTAAGATTTCCACCGTTTTTTTTCCTTTTTAGTTAGTACACGGTGTGGAGTCAATCATTCCTATTGAAGATAAATCCCTTCCATTAGACTGGAAGTTAAGCTCCTACCTGACAATTTTGACCTCGAAGAATGCCTCATACAACTAGAGATCCTAGATGAGCAGCGTCGAGATGTCTCTACAGCTATCGAAACGAATAAATGACGTTTCAAGGTCCAGTATAATAAGTTTGTCTATCCTCGACAGTATGCTGAGGGTGACTTGGTCCTCTTGTATGACCAAGCCAAAGAACCATTGGGGGCAAGAAAGTTCAACCCCATGTGGCACGGTCCTTATATCGTGTGACATGTTTTAGAAAAAGGAGCTTATGAATTAGAAGATTATGAAGGGAATATGTTGGCGGAGCCCAGAAATGGGCTCTACTTGAAAATATATCACACTTGAGCCCCCAATATTGGGTGTAACTCTTTGTATACTAGTGTATCTTAGTATATATATATATTCCTTTGTGTCATTCGGCTTGCTTATCGTGTTTTCCCTTGGTTGGCAGATGTCAATGGAGTCTTCGGTTTACTTAGGATTCATAGATGGTGCCATTCGTCATAAATGAAACTTGGTTTCCGCCACTTGGGTGGTTTACTCACCTGAGGGTGAACTGGTGTCTTCAGGTGAGGTTTGTGTAGGGCCATCAACGAATAATGCAGTTGAATATAACGTTGTTATAGAGATTTTACACAATGCCATTTCACATGGTGTTTAGTCTTTAGAGGTTCTCCTGGACTCTCAATTAGTAGTATGTCAGTTGAGAAACAGTTACCGTGTGCAATATCCAACTCTACTCCGACGATTCCTACGGGTACGACTTTTGGAATGACATTTTAATTTTATTACTTATACTTTGAGAGACGATCGATGACATATATTGTATCAAGATAAAAACTACCTTATCGTTGGTGACACTTTGTATTGCTAAGGCATAGATAATATCTTGCGTCATTGTTTGACTCACAAGGAAGTTGATTTCGTTCTTAATGACTGTCACATTGGGGCTTGTGGTGGTCATCTATCTGGGCTTGTGATAGCCCAAAATATTTTGCGAGCTGGTTATTTTTGTCCATCCATTTTTAAATATTGTATCAAAGCGGTCAAGAAGTGTCACCCTTGCCAGGTGTTCACTAGGAAGATGCACTCGCATCTATCCCCTCTTCACCTAATCATCGTCATTGGTCCCTTCACCAGGTGGGGGGTGGATTTTGTAGACTGCAACCCAGCTTCAGCTGAGGGGCATCAACATATTATCATGGTCGTAGACTGCTTTACTAAATGGGTGAAGGCCATGCCTACAATTAAATCTGATGGTAAGACTACAACATTTTTCGTGTTCAATCAAATTATAGCTTGGTTCAGAATCCCGAGTGAGATTGTCACTGATCATGGCAATCACTTTCAGAACAAAATGATGAAAGAGTTAGCATCAAAACTGGGGTTTAAACATGGTCATTATCCCCCTTATTATCCCCAGGAAAATGGACAAGTAAAGGCCGTGAACAAGTCTCTCAAGACCATTTTGCAGAAAAATGTCAGCCAAAGCAAGTTTGATTGGCATCTCATGCTTTACCCTATGCTTTGGGCATACCGAACCTCAGTTAATATTTCCACCGGTTTTTCTCCTTTTCAGTTAGTACACGGTGTGGAGTCGATCATTCCTATTGAAGAGAAATCCCTTCCATTAGACTGGAAGTTAAGCTCCTACCTGAAAATTATGATCTCGAAGAATGCCTCATACACCTAGAGAGCGTCGAGATGCCTCTATAGCTATCGAAACGAATAAATGACGTGTCAAGGTCCAGTATAATAAGTTTATTTGTCCTCGACAATAAGCTGAGGGTGACTTGGTCCTCTTGTATGACCAAGCCAAAGAACCATTGGGGGCAGGCAGGTTCAACCCCATGTGGCACGATCCTTATATCGTGCAACGTGTCTTAGAAAAATGAGCTTATGAATTAGAAGATTATGAAGGGAATATGTTGGCGGAGCCAAAAAATGGGCTCTACTTGAAAAGATATTACACTTGAGCCCCCAATCTTGGGTGTAACTCTTTGTATATTATTGTATCTTAATGTATATATCTTTTCCTTTGTGTTGTTCGGCTTGCTTATTGTGTTTTCCCTTGGTTGGCAGATGTCAACGGAGTCTTTAGTTTACTTAGGATTCGTAGATAGTGTCAGTCGTCATACATGAAACTTGGTTTCCACCGCTTGGGTTGTTTACTCAAAATGTCTAACAAGTCAAAATGTGCTAAGTTATTTCTCTTTTCTGGGTATATTTGTTTGAAATATAGTGAGATATTGTTAGATCTGCATATTTAAGTGGTTAAATCTGTATAATCCGAGTACTTCAAAATCCATTTCTACATTCAAAAATACAATTTAAACAATAAAAAGTTGTGATCATGCTTATTTATGTTGCCAAATTCCAATTAAAAAGACAAACACGTATACAATTAAATAACCATGAATAAATAATATCAAACATTAAAAATTGTGCGTCACTGTGGAAGTTAAAAGTCCAAGTTAAAAAGCAATAAGTTTTATTCTTATGGAAAACTTAAATAATACTTTAAAATATAAGATTTATTTAAAAAACTTAAATAATGCTTTAAAATATAAGTTTTATTTAAAAACGTAAACAATACTTTAAAATATAGCAATTTGCTCATATCAAATGTTTGTTAAATTTTTTATATGGATTGTGTGGCGGTGCTTTCTATCACATGGAGGTGAAATTTATGTTTCAATATGTAAATATTTCTTAATGGTATTATTTTTTAATGTTAATAATGTTTCTATATAATTAGTGGTTCTTCTCAGTGGATTTGTTCCAGACTTTTGTTTATTTTTAATGTTAATAAGGTTTCTATATGATTAGTGGTTATTCTCATTTGATTCATCACAAGAAATTTGTGTATTGTTACTTCAATGAGGTTTCTCGTTTTATTCGTTACAATACTTTTCTTTATTTTTTAATGTTAATAAGGTTTTCTTGTTTTTGCTTGTTGATTTTTTAACGGAAGTTTGTTTATTTCTTTAATGTTAATACATTAAATAAGGTTTCTATATAATTAGTCTTTGTTTTCTTAGTTGAATTTTTATTTATTTATTAAATTTTATCTATATTGATTTATTACAATTTGAGTGGGCCTAATGATTAAGAACATGTGTTTCTTCTTAAGAGGTTATAGGTTCAAATCTAGAAGGGTGAACTGAGATTATACATTGTGACTCTGCATTCTTCTTCAAACATGTGAAAATTAAAAAGATTTAAAATTAATAAAAAAAAATTATTTTTATTTT
>SNQJ01S0287295.1:0-10917 GCA_010110895.2 Picea sitchensis | reverse complement strand
AACGAACACACAGTTCCCCCCACAAATGCTTAGTTGACTTTTCCAAGCGCCAAGCGTGAGCTCCCACAGTGCACAACCAAGAGCTGTGACCGCACCCTTATCCTTCCTTCCTTTTGCTATTTCGCAATTCGGGATTTGGGAGACAAGGACCTCTGTCCTTCCAACTTTTGATACTCGAGATCGTGATGTGGGCCAACAATCCATATCTGCCTGTGATCGACGGTTTAGGTCGAATCACGATCTCACGACTCGGGTTTTTGAAGCGCAAAGAACTCCGCCTCCTAGATCACGATACCTGAGTTCCCGAAATGGACCGACCTCACTATTTCATGATCTCGCGACTTGGGGTTTTGAAACGTGAAGAACTACGCCTCCCAGTGCGCGATACCCAAGTTTGCGAAATGGACCGACCTCGCTATTTCGCGATCTTGTGATCGTGGTTTTGAAGCTCAAGGAACTCCGCCTCCCAGATCGCGATACCCGAGTTCACTAAATGGACCGACCTCGGTATTTCTCGATCTCGCGACTCGGGGTTTTGAAGCGCAAATATCTTTGCCTCCCATCTCACGATACCCGAGTTCATGAAATGGACCGACGGTCCAGATCTATCTGAGATCGATGGTTACTATTCCTCCTTAACTTTGGACGTCAAGAGGCCCTCACCGCTAACCTCCTTACAGCTCCACCTTATCCAACGACTTGTGGGGTTTCGACATTTCTCCTCGAGGAATCTCCACTATCCGTTCAGATATTCATGATCTCTCCTCCTGGATCTACGCAGTGTTAAAGCCTGCGCTCCTACCTCAAATCGGATGATTCACGAGATTCTCCATCGCGATCCAACGCTCGATGAAGTTCTTCCTCTTGAGATTTTACTCGCTTCAGACTTAGAATATTTTCTAAGTCTTCAAAGACTCAGTCTTCACTTCTTCTAGGGAATGAGTTCTTGGATCTCAATAACACTTTTTGAAGTGTTGTTCCTCCTGAGATTTGTCTGGTTCAGACTTCGATTTCCCGCTCACTCCTTGCGTTTGATGTATTTTGATAAATTAGATCCACAGTATTTCTCGTAGATAAATTCCTCCTGATTTCCTTACGTTCCTCTATGGATTGATGCACACCTTGCAGAGCTTCCAATGAAGAGAAACAATTGAAACTAGAAAACTCACAGTTCCATCCACTTGTTCATGAAAATAGAAATGACAGGAAAATGCACACAGTCCACACACCATACATTTGGATCAATTTTCCATTTTGTTATATTCACAAGTGCCCCATGGCTACATAATACATTCAAAATTACAGTAACTCAAGAAACTAAGATCTCCTGCTAACTCGCAATTCTCTCTTACAGCTAATTTCTCTTTGTATCTCAGCTCCCTCCTATCTGGGAATACAAACTTCTACTCAATTCAAAAATGTTTCTAGGGATTCCCCTGGCTACTTGCCTACTCTAAAATTCATCCTATGCTATCTTAGTCCAGTCGCACTCCAGAGTCGTAGTGGAAACTCCTACTCTGTTTATGATTTTCAAAATGTGCCTCAAAGGGGTAAAATTCGTCACTGGTTCAAGCGTGCCTCCAAAGGTAAATTATGGCACTGAGTAAAGGTGGATTTCAAAATTGGTTGTAACTGCCCACGTTGAATTTCTGGAAGAACTCTTACATGTTGAGTGGTCCCACCTCTGCGCGCTTGCCAACGATGATCCTACATCATACTCCCCTTGACAAAAATTCATGGACTCTTGTCCATGAGCTCCTCTACTGACTTTCCCTGCTTTTGGATAACAACTTCGTTTTCCCAACTGTCATCTTCTATTGGGCATCCCTTCCATTTGACCATATACTCAAAATAAGTCTTCCTCCTGGTCTTCTTGCCAATCCTCTGAACCAGAATCTTCTCCATTTGTAGCTTCTCTACCATAAGCATCTACTTCTCTCACTGAATCTTTCCTTGATCTTCTGATCCTTCTATGTCGTCTTTCCTATAAGGGTATAGGTTTGAGACATTGAATATGGGTGAAATTCCCACACCATCTGGCAGCTCAATCTCATAGGCGTTTGCATCAAACTTCCTCAAGATCTTACAGGGTCCTATCTTTTTTTTATCTTCAACTTGTTGTATGTTCCCCTAGGGAACCTTTCCTTCCTGAGATGTGCTAAAACCTGATCTCCCACTTCAAATTGAAGTTCCCTGCGATGCTGATCAACTCTGTGCTTGTATTTCTGGTTAGAACTCTATAATTTTTCTTTGATCCGACTATGGAGTTTCTTCATTTCAGCAGCAAAATCCTCTGCTCTAGTTTTTCTGATATCTCCCTGTTCCAAGTCTCTCAACTCAGACACTCCCATGGGTTGCATTCCATAGAGTATTTGGAATGGGCTCCTTCCAGTGCTTCTTTTTGGTGAGTCATTGTATGCAAATTCTGCTTGTGGCAGAGTCTGATCCCACTGGTTATGGTGTTTAGTAACTAGACTTCTCAATAAGTTCCCCAAACTTCTATTTACCACCGTAGTCTGCCCAGCTGTCTGAGGGTGATAAGCTAAGCTGAAGGAAAAATCTATCCCCATCTTCTTCCACAACGTCCTCCAAAAGTGACCAACAAATTTTGTGTCTTTTTCTGAGACAATGCTCCTGGGTAGACCATGAAGTATCACAACTTCTCTGAAAAACAGATTTGCAACATGTGTTGCATCACTGGTCTTCTAGCATGGGATGAAATGTGCCATCTTTGAAAACCTATCCACCACCACAAATATGGAATCAAATCCCCTTTGTGTTCTTGGCAATCCCAACATGAAATCCATGCTTATTGCATCCCAAGGCCTCTCTGGTATTGGCAATGGTTGATACAATCCAATGTTCTGTCTTTTCCCCTTTGCATGTTGGTAGATCCTACATCTATTCAAAAAATTTATCACCTCTGTTTTCATACCTGGTCAATAGTATGAATTGCTCAACTGTGCAAATGTTTTATCATGGACGAAATGTCCATTCAATCCTCCACTATGTTTATCCTTCAAAAGATTGTCCCTCATTGAGCATCTTGGTATGCACAATTGATTTCCTCTGAACAACAATCCTTCATGAACCATATACTCTGTCCACTGACTTCTATCTCTCAGTACAGGGCTTGTACATGCTTCGTAGGCCTCCTTGAAATTTGTATCATCACAATACATATCCTTAAGGTGTTCAAACCCCAAGGTCTCCACCTGGAATTCTTGCATGATCAAACATCTCCTGCTTAATGCATCAACAACCTTGTTAGCATTCCCAGCAATATATTTTATGACAAAAGTAAAATTTTGCATAAATTCAACCCATTTTGCATGCCTCTGATTCAGTTTTTCCTGTTTGGTTATGAATTGTAAATCTTGGTTATCGCTATACAAGACAAACTCTTGCGGGACAAGATAATGCCTCCATTTCTTCAATGCTTGAATTATGGCATAAAACTCCTTGTCATATGTGGATTATTTCCTCTTTGTCTCATTCAACTTGTCGCTGAAATAAGCATCAGGTCCTGACTCAGAACTACTCCTATTGCAACTCCACTTGCGTCACATCTTACCTAAAATGTCTTCCCAAAATTCGGCAAGACCAGAATTGGTTATTCTGTTATCTTCTCCTTCATTATATTGAATCTCCTTTCGGCCTCCTCTGTCCATTTAAAAGACTTGTGTCGTTTCTTTACTGTATCCATCATGGGTGCACAAATCCCACTGAAGTCTCTAATGAACTTTCTATAAAAACTTGCTAAACCATGAAAGCTCCTTACCTCGAACATGCTCTTTGGTGACAACCACTCCTTGATCGCTTTCACCTTCTCTAGATCCATCTTCAGTTCATTCGAAGAGATCACGAAACCCAAGTAAATGAGCTCCATCTTCATAAAAGAGGACTTCTTCAAATTGATCAACAACTTCTCCTACTGTAGCCTCCTCATTACTAGCATTAGGTTCCTCAACTGATCCTCTTTAGTCGTGCTAAAGATCAATATATCCTCGAGATATACAAAAATGAACTTACCAATGAAATCTTTTATAATTTCGTTCGTCAGCCTCATAAAAGTGCTCGGGGCATTCATTAAGCCAAATGGCATAAATATCCACTCATACAGACCTTCATTCATCTTAAAGGTTGTTTTCCATTCATCACCTTCTCTCATCCTGATCTGGTGATATCCACTTTTCAGATCTATCTTGGAAAACAAATTTGCTCCACTTAAGCAATCCATAAAGTCATCCATTTTCGGTAAAGGAAATTTGTACCTGATGGTGATCTTATTGATGACTCTCGAGTCTGTGCACATTCTCCATCGTCCATCTTTCTTTGGGCTTAACATAGTTGGTACTGTGCATGGGCTCAAACTTTCTTTGACTAAACCCTTATCCAACAATTCTTGGACTTGGTTCCTCACCTCCACATTCTCTTGAGGTGTTAATTTGTACACTTCTTTGTTTGGTAGGCTTGATCCTGGTATCAATTCGATATGATGACTGATACTCTTGATGGGTGGCAATGAGTTTGGAAGCTCATCCACCACTATATCAACAAAATTATTCAGTAGCTCCTGAACTTCTTCAGGTAAATCATCCACTGATGTACTTGTAAGGATGACTCTGGGCTTCCTCACCACAGTGAACTGCATCTCTTTTTCTTCCTTGACTTCTTTCAGGAGTTCCTTCCCACTCATGAGAAGTATGTGTGTGTTGGCTTCCTCCTTTGCTCTCTTCTCCTCCATTGGCAACAACATATGCGTCCTACCATTCTTCTCCAATGTATATGTATTCTTCCTTCCATCGTGAATGACATTTTTGTCAAACTACCATGGTCTTCCCAACAAAATATTCCATACATCCATGGGGATTACATCACATGGGATTTCATCTTTATATCCTCCTATTTTAATTTCAACCAGGCATTGTTTAGTGATCATTACCCGATGTCCTTTTTGCAGCCATGAGACTCTGTATGTCCTTGGATGTGCAGTTGTCTTCGACTCCAATTTCTCCACTATCTCTGTGGATACTAGGTTGTCAGTACTCCCACTATCAATGATCACCTTGCATACTTTGTCCTTAGTCTTGCAAGCTGTCCTGAAGAGATTGTTTCTCTGCACTGGCTTTTCAATTTCTACCTCTTGTTTTAAGAGAACTTTTCTCAACATCAGGGATGCTCCATCCTCTGCTCCTTCTGCTTCAACATCTCTTCGTCGTGCTTCTCAAATGTGATCTTCTCCTCCTTCCTTCTTATTCTCGGGACATTCCCAAGGCATGTGCCCTATCTTTCCACAGTTATAGCACCTTACTCCTCCTTGGCCTCTTCCTTTAGAAGAGTTTCTTCCACCATTCTGTCTTCCTCATGAACTTCCTCCTCGTTCTGAGTGATTGTGTGGTTTCTCAGCCTCGTCCTTAGACTGATGTGCTCTTTCATGGTTAAATCCCTTTCTTTTTCTTGGGACTGAGCCTTTACCTCTTCCTCGCTAGTTCTATTTTCTTTCCAGCTTCTCCTCTACCTTCAGCGCAAACTGATAAGCATCTTCCACAGTCCTTACTGACATCATGCTAAGCTCATCCTAGATTTCATATCTCAAGCCATTTATATATCTGATGACTCTTTCTTCATCTCTCTCCCTTTGTCTAGTTCTGATGTTTAGCTAGTAGAACTCCTCGGTGTACTCCTTGTCTGTCATCCCTTTTTGTCTCAGGTTCTATAGTTTCCTGAACAGATTGATCTAGTAGTCTTTGGGTATGAACTTAGCCTTCAGTTTGGCTACCATCCTGTCCCAACTCTTTATCCTCTATTTGTCTTTACCTCTCCTCTCATCCTGCAGTTCGTCCCACCATAATGTTGCATGCCCTTTTAGCCTGGTGACTGCCTACTTCACCTTCTTCTCCTCATCAACGTCTTCATAGTTGAAGTTTTTGTCCATGGACCTTATCCAATCCAAAAGTTCTTCAACATCTAGATTTCCCTCATACATGGGGACCTCTATCTTAGCTTTGCCTCCCAATTTGGCAACTTCTCTCAACAAATGTTCTTCTATAGCATCCTCTCCTGCAGCTTCTTCAACCTCAACCTCTTCACTTTCTGCATCACTGACATCCCCAACATTAGGTGCTCTTCTCTGTGCTTCTTCCATTGTTTCCAATCGAGCATGAAGCTCTCGCATCCCCCTCTCTACAACACGGTTGGCTAAAGGAAACTCTCATCTTCTTGGTGGCATTATGTCAACTATCTGTCACACATAGAGTATAGCTCTGAGTTCTCTGTCTCCTTATTTTCCTCCTTCGCATGAAGTCTACAGAAGAAAAAATTACACTTTGATACCACCTGATGCAGACCCCCTATCCCTCTTAAGGGTTGCGCGACCTCTCGGCCAGGATCTTCTAGTTCTGGAGTCGAAATGGCTCTTCTGGTTCCAAACTGGAACCCTTCGAACGAACACACAGGTCCCCCCATAAATGCGTAGTTGACTTTTCCAAGCACCAAGCGTGAGCTCCCACAGTGCATGACCAAGAGCCGTGACTGCACCCTTATCCTTCCTTCCTTTCACTATTTTGCGATTCAGGATTTGGGAGACAAGGACCTTTGTCCTTCCAACTTGTGATACCTAAGATCTCAATGTGGGCCAATGGTCCAGATCTACCTGTGATCGACGATTCAGGTTGAATCGCGATCTCGTGACTCAGGGTTTTGAAGTGCAAACAACTCCGCCTCCTAGCTCGCGATACCCAAGTTCACGAAATGGACCGACCTCGTTATTTCGCGATCTCCCGACTTGGGGTTTTGAAGCACGAAGAACTCTGCCTCCCAGATCACGATACCTGAGTTCACGAAATGGATCGACCTCACTATTTTGCGATCTCGTGACTCGAGGTTTTGAAGAACAAAGAACTCCGCCTCCCAGCTCATGATACCCGAGTTCGTGAAATGGACCAACCTCGCTATTTCGGGATCTCGCGACTCGGGGTTTTGAAGCGTAAAGAACTCCGCCTCCTAACTCGCGATACCTAAGTTTACGAAATGGACCGACGGTCCAGATGTATCTGAGATTGATGGTTACTATTCCTCCTGAGCTTTGGACGTCAAGAGGCCCTCACCACTAGCCTCTTTGTAGCTCCACCTTATCCAACAACTTGCGGTGTTTCAGCGTTTCTCCTCGAGGACTCTCCACCGTCTGTTCAGATCTTCACAATCTCTCCTCCTGGATCTACGCAGTGTTAAAGCCTACACTCTTACCTGAAATCGGACGATCCACGAGATTCTTCACCATGATCCAACACTCGACGACGTTCTTCCTCCTAATATTTTACTCGCTTCAGACTTAGAAGATTTTCTAAGTCTTCAAAGACTCAGTCTTCACTTGTTCCAGGGAATGAGTTCCTGGATCTCGATAACACTTTCCGAAGTGTTGTTCCTCTTGATCTTTGTCTGGTTCAGACTTCGATTTCCTGTACACTTCTTGTATCTGAGGGATTTCGATAACTCAGATCCACAGTATTTCTCGTAGAGAAAATCCTCCTGATTTCCTTACGTTCCTCTCTAGCTCGATGCACACCTTGCAGAGCTTCCAATGAAGAGAAACAATTGAAGATGGAAAACTCACAGTTTCATCCACTTGTTCATGAAAACATAAATGACAGGAAAATGCACACAATCCACACACCATACATTTGGATCAATTTTCCATTCTGTTATATTCACAAGTGCCTAATGGCTACATAATACATTCAAAATTATAGTAACTCAAGAAACTGAGATCTCCTGCTAACTCACAGTTCTCTCTTACAACTAATTTCTCTTTGTATCATAGCTCCCTCCTATCTGGGTGTACAAACTTCTACTTAATTCAAAAATGTTTCTAGGGCTTCCCTTGGCTACTTGCCTACTCTAAAATTCATCCTATGCTATCTTATTCCAGTCGTACTCCAGAGTCATAGTGGAAACTCTTGCTCTGTTTACAATTTTCAAAACGTGCCTCAAAGGGGTAAAATTTGGCACTGGTTCAAGAGTGCCTCCAAAGGTAAATTCTGGCGTTGAGTGAAGGCGGATTTCAAAATCGGTTGTAATTGCCCATGTTGAAGTTCTGGAAGAACTCTCACGTGTTGAGTGGTCCCGCCTCTGCGTGCTTGCCAACGATGCTCCTACATCAACACAATAGCTCGTTGGAAAGGTATTAAAAATAACTTCATTTAGGGGGCTCAATCAATGCCTTTGGATATTATTTAGGTGTCTAATCATGAAAATACGTCGTTTAAGCCCTCAAAATGGCCCCAGAAGTTGAGGAACCAAAAAACTGCTAAAAATAACAAGTTGCTAAAAAAATGTTTTGAGCCAGTTGGAAAAGGTGGATGGCCACTGAGATCCTCCTAGATCAAATTTGTGTGAAGGTCCTTCTCAATATATTGTATTCATGTTCTAATGAACATTTGACCTCTCGAAAGGAGAAGTGATACATAATTTTTTATAAAGAATTTTCCTTTAGGAAAAGTAAAGAAGAGGAAAATTATTTGTAAGGAGAAATTAGAAGTGAATTTGAATGATGGTTACATTAGTCTATGCTAGGGTCTCAAGTTGGGTAAAACAAAAGAAAAAAGGTCAAATCATTTTTTTCCCTTTATATCTTCATTGAAAAGAAGCTAAGTTGAAAGTTTAAAGAGAGGTAATTGGTAAAATGTTGTAACATGATTCATGATGAGACATGATTATCATTGCAATTGATCGCAAGAAGGATACCATACTAAAATCATTTTTTTTTATGGTGGTAGTGATGTCCTAGATCTACTCAAAATCTGAAAAAGGGGATCTTAGGTACACCTTGAATAGTGTATGATTTCTTGGTTTCTTTATAATGTTTTATGTATAGTTTTGACATAAGTACACTTACAATTTGTCATATAACAATACACATGTAGAGTACACAATAATTTAATGAAATTCAAGGACACAATTAATGGCAATCAAGTAGCTACAAAGATATTAAATTGTCAATCACATCAACATTTAAACACACATCAATCATTCAAAGCAGTGAACAAATCAAGTAAATGAAGAATTCAAAATTGAAGATCATATTCTACTTGTAATAGCTATTTTTGTAAGTGTCAAAATCAAAATCAAGTTGAATTGTATTGTAATTGACCGGTGCATTCTCAATTGAACCCGACACCCTAAAATTGATTGAGTCATTGTATTTATGAGGCCACTTTGAAATAGTCGAGTCAAAATTGACAAGGTTGAGTGGTTGAAACTAAAATCATTGTAATAATCACAAGTTGGGGTGCATTTTTGAGTATCTAACACCCTCATCTTGTTGAAAAAAAAAAAGAGTGTGATGCAAAAGAAATATGTACAAACGAGCGAGTTCAAGCAAACACATAAAAGCGAGTGTGATACTGATAGCTAAAATCAGGGAATTGGTTTCCTTATTGGAAAAAACAAATAGCAATTTGGTCATACTAACCAACATCAATGGAAAATGTTATTACATGTTTGTGAGTCATGCAAAAAAATGTCATTTTGTTGCAATCTAAATCTCAAATATTGAATGATGAAATTACAGATCTAAAAAATCATTAGTCAGTAAAGCATTATGAACTAGTCTTCATTCAAAAAAACCTTCTTTATGATGTTAAGATGATGATGATGATACTTTAGATCAAAATTACACTCATGAGCAACTGAGTGAAACAACTTCGATTACAAATGAAGATCAAGTTGTACATGGAGAACATAATCTTTCCAACAAAATTGTAAGGCATTGGGAAGAAGTACAATTCAACCAAGATCGACATGGCTTGGTATGTGACAAAGGAAACAACTTTCATATTACCCCAAACTGGTTCAATTTGTGAGTGCAATATTTCTTTAAGAAGTTAAGAATCTTGATAATAAGTGCCAACATTATGATAGAATTGGTCACATGGAGAATAAGTGTTTTGATCTCCATCCTCGTCTTCATTGTGGAAAGAAAAATCACCTATTTGAAAAATGTTGAAAGAAGAAGAAGGTTAAGAAAACAATTCATTATAGATGGATAAATTCGTGGAGATGGAATCAATAAGTAAAGAAGTTGCATAAGTCTTACTGTCTTGTTAAGACATAGGTAAAGACACAACTGCATGGAGAAATGACAAAACTAAAAAGATTTCAAACAATTATTCTAGATGATTTTGGACATGGTCTAGATCCAATTCTATATGTTCTCTAAAATTAAAACATGATTCAAAGATGGTACTCTCCATGCTTCAACAGGGGAAGCAAATTGATAAAAACACACTCTCCAACACTTTCATGGGGGAGTACATTGATAAAAAGATATTCTCCAACACTTGCATGGGGGTAGTACATTAATGAAATCAACATGGTTAGTGTTCAACCAAAAACCACCACTTTATTCAACTTAGCATGGTTAGTGTTCAGCCAAAACCACCACATTATTCTACTCAAAATGGTTAATGGTCAACCAAAACCACCACATTATTCAAATCAAAATGGTTAGTGGTCAACCAACCAAAACCACCAAATACAATTCAAGAAAAAAAGAATCCAAAGCTCTATCTTGGATCCCTTCAACTATGAATAATTGAAGAACAAAATAATCCAAAGGTCAAGCTTGGATCCCTTTAACAAATTTCAAATGTTTCTCACCTTGCACCTAACAGGGGGATATCAAGTAGTCTAAGGTTCAAGTTTTGAAGTATTATCACAATCAAAATTTAATCAACATTTGGGAATTCCAGTATGGAAATTGGTCTCCTCAACAAACTATCTATAATCACATCAACTAGGGATGCTAGTAATGGTATTAATTTTTTAAAGTTGGCGAATATTTTATATTATTTAAATATATTATATTTAATCTTATCTCAAAACCATAATATACTATTTTCAAATATAATCATATTT
>SNQJ01S0287293.1:0-10918 GCA_010110895.2 Picea sitchensis | reverse complement strand
GTTGTAGATTTTTAATAATAAAAATTTAATTTTTAAGGTTATGATTTAGTTAGACATCAAATATTGACATATGAGATTTCCTTGTTTGTGAGATGAAGGACTCTTTTAGTAATTTTTTATGGAAAAAAAAGAGATGAAGGACTCCTTCCACACAACTATTTGACTATTTGTTTAATAGAGGTGTACATGCCATACTCTCCTCCAATTTTGAACCCATGACCTTTAAGGAAGAAACACATATTCTTAACAATGCTTAGGTAATTATGGGTAAGTTGTGTGTAAAGAATTGACTCTGTATAATTGAAGTAAACTTTAATTTGAGGGTGGTTTTGTGTGCCAGTGCATTATAAAGACATTTATAATATTTTTTTTATAATCGTTTTTGTTGTGACCATATCCATGGTTTCAATGAGGATAGAGGACAGTCTTATAAAAATACTATCAAGTAGTAAATGATGCCCTTACTTCATACGTTTATTGCTCATTTTGAATTTTAGTTTATTAGATAAGATAGTGATAAAATTAGTGGGTGGTAGGTGTGGTGGAGGGGATTCTCCACCACCCTGAGGGACAATGTGAATTAACCTACACTAGGGGCTCAGGGGTAGCCTCTAACAACCAAGTAGAATCCTTAGCTCTATACCAAGGGTTAAAAACTCTTTGAACAATGGAGATATAAAAACTCATAGTTATCGAGGACTGTTTGATTATCATTCATCAAATGCAGACTTGACTTCCTTGCAGACGTCATGTCTCTCCAAATTGATTTTAAGAATTCAAGGAATTGTTGAGTGTTTTGACTCCATTGATTTTTTTCAAGTCCTTCCATCTCTCAATAGTCAATCGAACTTCGTGGCAAACTTGGGAGCACTTTTGAACCAAGGCTTGTTGAATCAAAATGGGGGGGTACCCTTCATAGATTATCTCCCATGAATCTAATATATACAAACAATAGAAATGGCATGAAGTTTGAATCAATAAACAAGTGACAAGGGCCATCATTTCACATGAATTGGGTATAACTCCTCCCACCCCCCACTCCACATTGATGCCTTCATGTCTGGACAAGGGAGTGAAATTAAGGGCAATGAGATGGCTCTTTCTAGCAAAAGTGGGACTATTTTCGCTTGATCGGGTCAATGTTTATCCAACTTGGCTCTTATTCCGCTGGTTTTATTTTATGGCCTTGTTAAGCCATAGGAATTTAGGTCTAAATATAATGCAATGGTTGTTAGCTCTAAATATTAGTGGTATATTGGGTGGTGTTTATTCAGTCTGTTTCTTATACTGCATATTTTATCTTGTGGTCTTACCGAGCTTTAGGAATTTCAATATTGTATTGATTCAATAGTTATTGGCTCTATTTATCCTTAGTATTCTAAGTGTTCTTCTTTTGGTTCCCATCATGTCTCTATAGTAGTGAGCTTGTCCTTTTTCATCATGGATAAACAATACCACACTATTTGATGCACCCCATGCAAAACTGAAAACATCCATCAAGTTCTGAGAAGGGTTATGCATCAACTTAAGGATATTTGTGTAGAAGTCACACATATCTTCTTTTTTTAATAGTAGTGTAAGTTGTATTCTTGCCAAAATAGATTTTGATACACAAAAAGGGGGCCTCTGGCACAATGAAGCAGAATCGGGGGTTCCCCGAGTTAAACTTCTTGATATATACGGTGGGGGCGGTCTACCACCCGAAACCGGGCCGGTCCACCATATGCTTGAGTTTGGAAAGGAAAAGCAATATAGACATAAAAAGCAGTAGAGGCTAGCACTAGGCCTGTGAGGCTGAAATTGCGGCCGGAACTAACAGACAACCTAACCATTCACTTTCGATCCGGGATAATGATGTGTTTCTTTCCTCCACCCGCCTAGCCCTTGTTCTCCTCCTTCTAGACATCCGTGTGAGTCTTTCTGATATGTGATGGCACTCCATTCCCGTCGGCTGGCGTGATGTCCATGTGGTGGACATGGCGTGAATAGAGGTGAAGTGGTGACCAACACGCTCCATCTTGGATTCACGATCCTTCTAGGCCTCAACTAACGGTTTAGTGGCTAGTTTCAATTTCTTCAAGATTTTGTCCAGCATCTTTTTGTGATATGAGTTATCCTCCCATCTGGCTTCTTCCATTTATGAACTCACTTTGTCTATCATCATCTTAGTTAGACACGCCATCTCCATTGTTTTATGGTAGGGGGTTTCCCTGGGCTGCATGGCTTAGAGATTGGATTCTTGATCTTCTTCTTGTGCTAGTGCATCCCAAGATTTGCCTTTGTGTTTTTGTTTGATTTCCTTTTCCCAGCGAGTGATGGCCACTTTTCCTTTCAGCGAAACCAAAGTTTGGAAGGTGCCCCCCCTGAATATTTTTCCACCTGCTCCATTCTTGACACTAGAAGTCGTGGACTATTCAGTAATTCCTTTCCAAGGGGATTCCTCCTCATGTGAATGCGCTTAATTCTCACCATCCCATTTGGTCTGTAACATCTCCTTTGTTGGTTACTCAGCCTGTACCTCACTTCACAGAGATTCTTCCTTTATATGCCTTTGTATCTGTGGTAGCCCCTGCAATTGCGCTCCCTTTGTTTGCGGTTATTCTTGTTGTCTTTCCTCTTATTGATCTTCTCCAACTATGATCTTATCCTTCCAATCATGGTTTTTGTCGAGTAGTGGTGATCCCTCCCTTCCTTTTTCTCGGCAGCAGCTCGTATAATCATGATGACTCGTCCTTTATCCATGTGCGGATCCCTGCCCCTGCTCGTTTGAGATCCTACTTTGTTTCTCTTTGTACCTGTACTTTGGCCTAGAGGATCAATTATGAACCATGTCACTCCCTCATACCTTATGTCATTCGTTGCATGCAGTTTTCCATATGTACTTTCCCTCATGGTGCTCCCCTTTATTCTTTTAAATGTAGGGTCTTCTGCAAATCTCTGTAGGCTATTTAAGTTGATCTTGCTTGGTCATTGGTGACCGAGTGTTCAAAAATCATTTCCTTCCTGGGTCTTGCTTACTTGCCACTGGGCCTTGCACTTCCCTTCTCGATGTGACCTTCCTTGTTTAACCTGCCTTCACGGTCTTTTATTTCTAAGTGGATGCAGTCTATTATGAGTTATTCATTCAAGAGACTAATCCAGGTTGTGTCTAGTTACGAACCTTCCTTGCCAACCCCCTCAATGGATAGCCTATCCACGGGTCCATTTGTTGACCTTTGGACCCAACACAACTTCACTGTGATCCCCGTCTACAAATTCTCCTGAATTTTTTGCAGGTAGTACGCCAAGCACCAATGTCTCTAAACCTTGCCCACTCTAGTATTGTTATGGAGTCTCTTCGTCGTATTGATGACCAGGGGGTGGAGTCACCTTCCATGATAGTGTTTATCATCCTTTCACACCTTAGGATTTCAAGGCCAACCTCCAAGGCTCCAAATTTTCTATTGTTGCATTGTTGGTTGAGTTCCCCATACTCCTAGCATTCAGCTAGATGACATTACCATCACTGTCTCTAATCACCCCTCCCATCCTTGCCCTCTTGGGTTTCCTTTTGTCCTGCAATGAAATTTAATTTGAGGAACCCTAATGGAGGTGGGGTCCAGTTGCAGTCTCCTAATTGGAGTTGCGGATCCCACCCTACCTTTGTGTTGTTTGTTGCGCTCATTTTTTAGGTGAAAGAACTCCAGGATGATGGAGTCATGATTTGTGAGTTGCGATGTTTCCTTCTTGTAGTTCTTGTCGCGTTTCAACCGTGTTGTGAGATAATTGCATCATGAGCTTTTCCTGGTAGGCATTCTTGAAGATGCGTCGATTCCTCTCCCTCCATATTGCCTAGATGATCATCCTTGGCGTTAGGTTCCAGCAGAGGTTCACCTTTCATTTTCATTGTAGCTCTCATTCCAATTATTGATGGTTATGTTGATGTTGCCCCAGACTTTATTGGATTGGCGGTAGATGCATGTCGCCCAATCCCATAGCTTTGTTGTGTAACTTCACTCATCGAGGAGGTGAATGGTTGTTTCCTCCTTAGCTTAAAAGAGGTGGAAATGAGAAGGGCCTATATAACCTTTTCCTTAGGTTTTCCCATGTTATAATTCGGTTGTGGAGAACTAGCCACTTGAACATTTGATTTTTGGCCATTGAGGGTTGCTCCAGAGCTTATCCCCAGCGATTTGCATCGGGTCCTCTTGAACCTTGCAGAGTGTAAAGGCAAGTGTTTCTTTTAAGTTGAATTCTCCACCATTTTCCCTTCCCCACATTAATTGGTCCTAGTCCTTTGAGAGTGCAATTTTCCTTTTCCCCAATTCCTCTTCCACCTCTTTCATGAGTTTGATACAATCTCTATTTTATGGATTGAGTTTGTCCCATATCCTCCACTTATCGCGATCATTTTCTTGTTTCCAATAGTCATGGACTTTTATTTTGCCTTGCACAATCATTCCCTACTAGAGCTCCTCCCTATCCGGATTTTCCATTACAGGTTCCTGTTTGCGATCACTCCCGAATCGTAGTTTGACCATTCGGCTTCCTAGAAGCTATGTTTATGAATCTAGTTCTTGTTGCACAAGGCGATATTCCAGATGGTTGATCACTCCCTTGTGCCCATGAGTGGTCGGTCTTGATCGTGATGTTTTGGGGCATGCTTGGCCCTTCGAGTTCCTTTCCCATGAGTGATTTGTCCTTGACCCATCCGCGAGTTTTCCTGTGGAAGCCGTTGGTTACGTGGGTCTTGTAACCCTAGGTCGCCTTTTCCTTTTGGTCTACAAACCTTCTCCAGGACTACCATGGCCCATTTCTTTTTGTTTTAAGCACCTCACCATAGGAGATCTCTTTGAATGGCTCTTATCTTTTGAAGTATTCCTTTGGGAGGAACACTAACATCATATACACTGGAATTGCTTGTAGGACTATTTTGGTGAGGATAAGCCTCCTTGCTAGGTTGAGAGCTCTGTAAGTCGAATTTTTTACCCTCTCACGGAGTTTGTTGATCACTCCTTCACGTTTTGCCATGACACGAAGCTTGCGAAACCTGGGGATTACATTTCGTTTTGCCTGAGGAGCATTTTACTCAAATCCCAAAATATTGTCTAAGTTTCTTTGTATTGTGGGATTAGTGTTGAAGAAGTAGATCATGGATTTGAGTGGTTGATCTCCACCCTAGAGGCTTCCCAAAGTTTTCTAATATTCTTTTATAGGTTTTTGCTTCCTTAACCTTGGGTGTTCCATGGAGAAGGGTGTCATCAACCAGCTGACCCGGTGTGTGGAGGTTGAATGATCTTCAAGGGTTTGATTCCTTTTAGTTCCCCTGTTGTAGTTGTTCTTTTTATGCCATACATTGAGCCCTTCCATCAACAAAATGAGCAGGAAGGGGACAGCGGGTCTCATACTGTCGATGCCTCTTGAGCAGTAGAAGAAGGGTTTTGTTGGGAGCTCCATTAATTAGGGCTGAGTAGCTTGTCGTTGAGGTATATTGATAATCCGGTTGATCCGGTGTTGTTCAAACCCAAAGGCTTCTAGCGTTTTGGCCATATAGTGCCAACTAATCTTATCGTAAGCCTTAGCCCGGTCAAGTTGGATTATTATCCCCTCTCCTTTGGCTGGCGTGTATAAGTTCATGGGCATGGATGATGTTATCCAATATTTTTCTTCCTTATACAAAACCGCTTGTTCCTGTGAAATTAGTGTGGGTAGGAGTGGTTTTAGTCTATTAGCTACGACTTTGGAGATTATCTTGTAAACAACATTGCATAAAGCTATGGGTCAATAGCGGTTTGGGGTCCTTGCTTCATTTACTTTGGGGATTAAGAGTGATCGACTGGCATTCAGCGGCTTTCAAGATGGAGGTCGAATGTTTGGAGTCTTCCACCACCCCATAAACATCATGTTTAACCACTTCTCAGCAGTCTTTGAAAAAATTCCACTATGAAACCAACCGGTCTTGGGGCCTTTCCATTGGGCACCTCCTGGACCACTTGGTCAATTCCCTCCTTTGTTATGGAGTTTTGTTTAGATTGAAATTTTGTTCCTCTGTGAATAGCCTAGGGATGTGTTGATTTATCCTTTTGATGGCCTGGGATTAAATGTGGATCGGGTTCTGAAATTTATCCTCACGGAAGTGATTGATGATGTATTTTAGATTTCCTTGTAGGTTCTCTTTCGATCCCATCCTGATCCTTATTTTTCAAGATTTTGTTGTGGGTTCTTCTTACAATGGATTTTCTATGAAAACACTTGGTATTCCACTCTCCTTCGCTATGCGGTCACGGACTTTTGGCGCCCGAAGTTTCTTCTGTCTTAACCCATTCCGGGTCATTTGGATCTCTTCTTTTAGATCCTTTGTGTAACCCTCTTCTATGCAGAGTTCCCGAAGTATCCTCATTCTATCCTGATATTTTTTTCCTCTTGGTTTATGTTCCCAAAGATTCCCTTGTTCCACTCTTCCTGAAGGTTTGTGTTGATAATATGGAGTTTCTTATGTAGTTTGAACATCATTGTCCCTTGATCCTGTAATTCCTCCCATCACCATTGGTTGATGTGCTCCTTGAAGGTGGGATGTTAGATCCAAAATTTCTCAAATCTAAGGTCATGTTCTTCCTGCAATTGGTTTGGAAGTTTGATTCCAATTGGTGGACAATGGTATAGAGCCCCAGCACTGGCGGGATCTTTTGCCAATCTAAAGTTAGTCCTATAGAATGATGGATTAGACACCGGGAATCTATCTGGCATAACTACTTGGTAGTGATTGCCGTTTGTTATTCGGGTGGTAGCCATTCTTTGATTCCGGATGTCTACCATCTCCATTCGTAATGAAAACAATTCTCATCTCTATCCGGTCTCGGTGCCCCTTTTTTCTCACTGGGTGTCGCGGTGTATTCGAATTCCCCTGCCCGAGATCGATGGAAGTTGCGAGATCACGGCGCTGAATTTCCCGAGGTCCTCTGACATTCCTTTTCGCCAACCTGCAGGGTGCATCTACCATTGGTGCAAAGGCCGCCTGATGTTACCTGGCCCGTATTAACAGAGAGTGTGTGTCTCATAGCTTCAACTACTAGTAGGTTAAGTGAATGTGGGTTCCATAAGGTGAATATCTTGCGCACATGACGGCGGCCTTGACAATAACACACGGTACTTGCTCATTGTTTTTTGCCCATTGTTTCCATTTTGTCTACATTGCATTTTGTCTCTTGGATAAACCAGAGGTCGGGTTGTTCCTTCCTCAGTCTCTCTTTTTAAGGATTCTCTTCTTTCTCAGTTTGTTTAGGCCTCTTATATTCATGTGATAATATTTATTTAAACATGTGGGGGAGTTGGGAAAGATATTTTTATCTTACCTGATTTTATCAGCGGGGCTCCTAGTTCTTGTAGGGATATGCTATTTGATTTTCTACCTTTCTTATGCCTCGTCTGTTTGGGTGAATGTTGTGGGTTTCCCTCGCCTTCTTTGATTCCCAGTTTTCCTATCTCGCCATGCATGCGTTTGGTCCCTCTAGATTTTGCTTCCTCCTTAGAGAAAAGGTATTGAATGCGATCTAGTTGCTCAGCTAGCACATTGTCTATTCCTTGCATTTTCCATTGCTCTAGGATGTTAGGGAGATCTATGCATTCCATTTCCACAATGTCTCTGAGATGGGATAATTAAACACCCTGCCTCATTGGTTTCATCTCTGAGTCTTCGTCTGCCTCCTACATTGGAGTATTGGCATCTTTGATTCCTCCTATGGGACTTAAGCTACCTCCTTCTCTCTTATTTCACGGAATATGTTGTTCTATAACCCAGGATTTGCTTAGCGTTCTTCTCTATCTTTGTCTTTTCAACTCCTCCTTGTTCCCCTTAGTTGTACATCACGTCATACGGTCTAGTCTACACGGCCACGGGTTTGCTTTCTATTGGGGCTTTGTAGTTTCTTGTTCTTATGTTTACGTGGTTGGTTTTACAAACCCGAGTCCTCGTCCTGGCATTAGCACAGTGTTTTTGTTTCTTGTTTTTTTATTGAGCGAACATTCTCTAATTAAGTGTCCATGTTCATGGAACCTTATGCATCTAAACAGGATCTTTCTCGTGTGTCGATGCTTTGTATCTTTCCTCATCCACAAGATTAAGACTTATGGATTATGGGAGTGCCCCAACACATCCATCTCTATGCGTATCCATGCATGGATATATATCTCCCTTACAGGGTTGTTTCAATGTCTTAACATTTTCCAAGTTTGTTCTTCGGTTAGCCGAAGGTGGGCGACAACCAATAGTCTGTGATGGGAGTAAAACCTCAACCAAAGGCGGGACCATTTTAAAAGGTTTTAACTCTTTTGGAGACAAAGTTTTCCTTCCACAGCATGTATAGTCCTTTTGAGGTGTGGAAGTATGGCCCCCCTCAAAGACCTTATCCATGTTCTCCAGTTTCATGAAGAATGTTGTGAAGAATCTTTTCGAGCCTAGGTGGAGTTCCCCTTCTCCACTTGGCTTCCATTGATATTTTATCGAGTTTCACAACGTTCTTTATGTGGGCCACAAACCCATAAACTTTCAAATTAATGCATGCATCTTCATCTAGTCCATGTAGAGTTCCATTTGCGGGTCTTCTAGTATAAGCTTAGGTATCATTGTTGTTTTAGGTTTGCATGGTTTGCGCCCATATTCCCCACTGGGATTCATTAGTTCCTGTGCAACCTTTTGGGTTTCTCTAGTATATGGTGATACTCCCCGGCGATCCATTTTTTCTGGTTGTCTCACAGTTTCTTTCGATCTTGATCGAGGTGCTTGTTGTTGGTTCCTTGAAACCTCTGCCTCATGGTCCTTTCCCCTTTTCCACCACTATCTTCTTGTATGATGGGGTGCCATTCTCGCTCCCTTTGGTAACCATTTTGTACTATGTTGAGATCTGGCGGTATCAAACCCTGGCTTGCGGATTTTCCGACTTCGCGACAATATCACCCGACTAGAAGTCACACATATCAACAATATAATGTCTTTTCAATTAGAAGCTCAAGTTGTTAGAAATGCAAAATTGGAAGCAAAGGTGTCCATCAAAGGCAAACAAATTGAGATTATGTGACCATAACATCTGGAGTTTCAATTGATCTCGGGGACTAGCCATGAGGTCCTGGTACAGCTGACCTCTCACTCAAAGTTCAGTTGGGTCTGTCGGGGTAGCCACCAGGAGGAAGATGCAGATCCAACATGCCCATGGTGAATGGGAATTTGAAGGAGCAGCTTTGGAATATAAGAAAAGAGTAATCAAGCAAGAAGCCCACAATAGGCATGATTTTCATGAAATAGTTCAAGTTTTTGTGCATTGTCAATCAATACTTTTATTAGGCTAGTGTATTAGAATTTACAACTGTTGGCTTTTTAGTTTCGTGGAGAAAAGGAAAATTTTGAATCCTCGCTATCAAGCTCTTTTTTCTTTTAAATTATATTAATTCACTTATATAGTGCGACCACAACTTTCTTTTAATATAATAAGTATCAATTTTTAGCTTTAGAAATATAATAAAATTAAATATTTCTCATAAATTAATATTTAAATTATGAAAATATGTCTTTTAAATATAGAGTTTATTTTAAGAAAAGTTATTTTATGAAATCGCTACCGGTGATGATGAGGATTAAGCGTCAACAAGTGGTGAAATTACAGCCGGACCTTCAGAGGGTAAGTGATTATTTGTGATTCTTTATAATTTTGTTTTGTGCTTTCGAAGAAGCATTGAAGCTTTCCAAGATCACCATACTTTTGTTGAGTTAAGGAGTTAGGAAGGTTGGTAGTGTGAAATGACATGTTTGTTTTGAAATTGAGATCTAATATGGGTATAGGGTGGACAATCTAAGGAAAGTGCTTTTCATCTTCAACCTTCTTAGTGTCACAAAGGTGACACACTCTTCATATCCATGGTGTTTTTTTTTAGGAATTGATAGCGTAATTTCACTATGGGCTAAGTGAGAATTTGTTCTTATCTTAACAATGCTTATTTTTTTTCTTTACACTTGACAAAAGAAATAGATAATTTTGATCTTCTAGATTGGAGTTGATTACATCCTTATAATACCTTAATTTTTTTTTCCTCTAACTCTTTATCACACCACATTTTTCTCCTTAAATTTTTGATTTGATGTTTTTATCTTCAACCTTCTTAGTGTCACAAAGGTGACACACTCTTTCATCCCATGGTGTTTTAGGAATTGACCAACGCCGAGTTTCACTATGGAGCTCGTGAGAATTTGTTCTTATCTTAACAATGCTTATTTTTTTCTTTACACTTGACAAAACAAATAGATAATTTTGATTTTCTAGATTAGAGTTGATTACATCCTTATAATACCTTAATTTTTTTTTCCCTCTAACTCTTTATCACACCACATTTTCTCCTTAAATTTTGATTTGATGTTTTTTTTAATAGTATCTTTATTCTGCAAAATTGTGTCTTCCACGATTCCCCAAAAGTTTAGCCAAGATCGAGCATCTTTATGCCATCCTCGCTTGAGTCGATGGTGGTTATGACTCGATTTTGAAGGAATTTTAGGAAGCCTCTTGTCTTCCATGTTGTTTAACTTGTTCTAATACATTAGGTATCTAGTCATAGCCATGCTTTCAATGGGGGAGAGACTTGTTTCTAAGAGGAGGATGGGATAGGGCGTACTCCTTTAATTTTGAGATTATAGGTTATAAAATTCTTTTGTATTTGCTCTATCTTTCTCTAGGATTCACGAGAGATACTACAACCCCATACTTCACATCCATAAAGAATAACAGGTGTAACACGAGTCTCAAAGAGGAGTTTCTTCTTATCCCAACTCCAAAGATCAACTGATTTACAATTGTTTTCTAACCCATAATAAGCTTTCCATCCCCCAATAATCCTTTTCTCAATGCTATAATTCCAATTGAGCTTGTGGTGAATATCAATTCCAAGATATTTGTAT
>SNQJ01S0287291.1:0-10918 GCA_010110895.2 Picea sitchensis | reverse complement strand
AAAGTTTTAAAGGATACCTAAATTACTTTTATACAAAATGCATAAACAACTCCAACATTTTGGGCCTCCCATCTCCTCACATCGTAAATGTTTTAGAGTATATGAGTGAGGTAGATTTGGGAGGGGAGGATGCTTTTATAAAATTATTCATACTCACTCTGTCCTCCTACTTACAAGATTGGTTTAAGGGTTGCTGCAAAAATAGGGGTATATCATCTCTCATACACCTCCTTAATAGTAGTTTTATAGACTTTACCAAGCTTCATTAAGCAACGTATGAAGATGTCCTCCAAAATCTCATGGTAGCCTTAGATGACAAAAGATTCACCACTGAGATCTTCTACAATCTCAGGAAAGTTTATCATGATCAATACCAAGAATCCTTTGACATAAGAGACGAGGTTTATGGAAGAAATTTGTCAACCCTTGGAAGAGGAGCAAGACCTCTCCCATAATTCAATAGAATGCAGTGAAGATGTAACTAGGAGAAGTGGAATTAAGAGGATGAAGCACCAGTAACTGCCTCTCCATCCGACAAAGCTCTCCAGATCCTATTCCTCCTGTGAAAAATGAAGAGAATGAGGTGTTATTTTCCTTTCCAGAATTTTGATGATTCCTTATTCTATGACTCAAACAACAAAGAAGAAATGGATCCTCTGGACAAACTAGAAGATGTAGAGGCAAGTCTTCCATTTGATGAAGACATCCTATAATTGAAGTCTCGCGACAGGAAGAAGTAAGAAAGGTGATTTATTTCCCTTTCCAAAATTTTAATGATTCTCTATCTTATGATGTGAAAGTGAAGATGTTTTGGATTTTCTAAACCCTTCATGTTATGGTGAAAATTATGGCTGTTGATATTAGTGAGTTCATATATGTCGGGAAACGTAGATGGGAGATGATTGGATATGATGGGGATCCCATTTACATATTGAGGGTCATTTTCAAAAGTTGCATTTACCTGAAGTTGATAAGAAGTTTAACATTTGGCAACAAGAACCCGACCTTATTCAAACACCCAAGGATGACTTGATACTATTCTCTCCTAATAATTTTCAGTCATACATTAAGGAGGAAGTTACTTCCCTGATGGTGGATACTTGTGGATAAGAAGATTTTCCACCTCCCTGATCACTCTTTAATTGCTATGTCATCAAGGTATGGTTTGGAACATGAACCTATCCCAAGTCTCCCTAAAGACAAAACCATGTCAGATTTTAGGGGAAAGAGTACCCTCACATAGCTTATTATCACAATTTTCCAGCCTACCCTTTAGGAATGGTCAATCATCCTTCAGTTTTTGCTAATCCTCTCAGGCCTCAAGTTGTGAAGACGTCCGTAGCCAGATTCAGTTCTCGAATGGTCTTTGAAACTTCTTTGACTTTTCATGATCCGCTTCTGAGATGGATTGAGCACTATCCCGAGGGCATGTCTTGGAGCATCATTTTTCCTCCTGGACTCCGCCCATGAGCTGGACCTTACAGTTTCCATTGATATGATACATTTTCTAACTCATGCTATTATTGTGCTTAACTTATCACTATTTTGGTCTATAATGAAGCACAAAGGCAGGGATTTTGGGGAATTAATTGATTGGTTTCACTGGTTGTTTGACCACATCCAACATCTAGCCAATAGGTAAGTACAGGTAAGCGTTTTCCTTTGTATATCTGCATTATTGATTGTGTTATTTCAGTCGTTATTTTTATCTATATGTTGGGCTGGCATTATCATTCCCATTTTTGTTACCGGGATGCTTCAACTGAGATCAAGGTGTCGCTAGCTTATGCTGTGATTGTTGAGGTTCTCTTGCGCTCTACAGTGAGAACATGTCTCGAAGTTGGAGCCAGATGTTATCCTTACTCTCAGGGATAATTTGAGGGAGATCATGTCTCGAGGCCCACAGGTCCTGTATATTAGAGTACCGAGAGCAAGATTGATTCTCAAAGATGACTGGAGGGCCCACCTTTTCTCTCTTCCAAGATTTTTATCCTCGGCTTAACAACAAGAGGCCTCCACCACCATTGGCTTGGTCTTTTGTCAGAGATGGTTCTTGCTTCATGGGGTAATTAGTTCAGGTATCATGGTATGTGCCACTTTGATCATCAAAACCATCGAATGTGTATGCATCTGATTCCTTTTATTTCCAAAACCTTGGACCTTACACTCTGTGTCTAATTTGACCATGTTTTGGGATTGACAGGGTGTCTTAGTAAACCTTTGTCTGTTGGTTTTGGTTAGTCACTGGGGTTGTCTCTGAGAAGCCATCGTCTGCTCCCTTCATATCTTCACTTTTCCATCTTGTTTCCGCTCACCTATCCCATTTCAATTTGTCCCAGCACCGGGTTGACTCTATTTTTTAGGGTTTAACCTTATCTAGTGGGAAGAAGGAGCCAAAGGCCCGTATAAAATCGCTTAGTAAAGATAAAAGACTAAGAATAAAACCTCGAGATGCACCGCTTCAGGGATCCATGAGAAACAATAAAAGGCTTCTCAAAAGAAAACAAGAGGGACCCTAAAAATAATAAAAACACCTAACCAGAGGATAGGGTCTCATCACTTGTTCTATTAGGTCCATGGGTACTCAGCAGTATGACATTGCTATCACCGGGTTATTTCACGCCGTGGTAGTGACCTTTGGTTGCATGACCAAGGAAAGGGGGTCTCATCAAGAAACAACCTTCTATTTCTATGAATTTACTTGTGGGTAACGCTGTCACACTGGTCACCACTGTGGAAGTGTCCCCCGATTATCTCTTTGAGCAAAAAAGAAAGAAAAAAGCAATAAAAGATGAAATAACGGTAAGAATAAAAGGCATGAATGGGCTTGGAAAGAATTGTATCCATGACAGGGACAACTTGCCTTCTACAAAGGCACCACAGGTAACATCTTGTATCCTTGGCCTTCATTGTACCCACCTTCTTGGACATCCCTTGACCATTTCATCCACTTACATGGCTTGAAAGAGGTCTCTTCCGAGAACTTCCCTTATTCAATGGACACTAAACCAATAGGATGCCCTGTCATTTCCTAGACTTGTATATAGTAGGTTTGTGTACACTTTGAGATATTGACTGATCTATTAGGGTTTTATATTGCTCTATTAATATTGATATGAAATGTGATTGAAATTGATATGATCCTTGTGATTGATGAGCCCATGAGGCATAACTTTTGATAAAAGGTGACTTTCATGCCCGACGGACAAGTACCACTTGACCAGTACACATGGGGAGATGATCAGATCGGACTCCATGGGGCTAAAGAGCCCATCAGTGGATGTTGAGACCCATCGGGGAGAAGAGATAGGACAGAGGCTGGTCAGAAGCTTTGCACCGAAGAGGGAGGAAGAGGATGCTCCACTAGGAGGCACCTCCGGGCAGACTATACCTGCTAATGTTTATGCCATTATAGCTCCTTGCATTTCATAAGATAAGAACAAAATAAGAACAAGATCACCGAGAAATACACATCCACAAGAGACACAACATTTTTATCCCGGAACCCTCTAGGGAAGGCGTCCCACAAAAACTTCCTTATCATAAATAGCTTATACAATGTTCAAGAGATAACCTAACCAATACAGAAAATCTTCCTCCAAGAGATGCCACCCCTTCTTTCTCCTCTCTCCCAACTTAAATGAAACTGCCTCATAAGAGAATGAGCAAGTGTGTCTAAGAAGTGAGGCTAGAGCCTTCTTATTTATATCATCCGCACGGTGAAGAGTCACCATCAAGTGTAATGACTTCTTAATCGGGTGGGTAAACCCACCTTTTAATTAATTCGTCCTTTCATTATAATCAAGGGCTGACTTTATTTTCCTGCACTTCTAGAATTGTCCCATGACCAATCCGTAAAAGGGGATTTTGGTCCTTATATAATTATCGACATGATTAATCCCTATTGTGGATTAATCCACAACAATAATAATATTAATGACATGATTAACTCAATGGGGATTTAATCCAATAATAATGACATGATTAATCCACAATGGGGATTTAATCCAATAATAAAATAATAATAAGAATGCTCTTCTAGTTACATTATTTCAACACTCTTTTACCAAGAAGGGTATTCTTCATCAACATCAAACGAGAGAGGTCTGCATCATCATGGCATCAGGAGGATGATCATCAATATCATCTCTTGAACAATTGTCTAGCACATTTACGAAGTCATCGGAAGTTTTCATCAGCAAGATCATCATTCTCAAAAGAATGCTATCATCATTCATCATATCAAACATGTATCAGTAAAATGATACCATTACGCGACTACACTAGCTCAATGTCACAGCCGGGTTAGTTGGTAGCTTAGTGTCAGTACATCTTGCTTTGACACTAACAATCCAGGGTCAGTAGCAAGTAATACTCATCATCTTGTTTTACGCCTAACAACTAGGTCAGAAGTTTAGGAATCACAACGGCCATGCTTTACGCCTCCACAACCAGGTCGAAGCATGACTCCATCTTGTTTTCACGATAACAACTAGGTTAGAAGCAAGGAACACATCAACATCTCGCTTTACGTCTAACAACGATGTGTCAGAAGCTTAGGAATCATCGAAAGAGGCTTACGCCTTAACAACCAGGTCAGAAGCATAACCCATCTTGCTTTACGCCTAACAATGAGGTCAGAAGCAGGAACACATCAAGGCCATGCTTTTCTACGCCTAACAACGAGGTCGGCTAGATGACTCATCTTGTTTGTCTAACAACTAGGTCAGAAGTAAGGAATCAACGGCGCTTATGCTTTACATCTTGTTATCCACCAAGTTGCACTAGTGAATTTCTAGCGAGCCAGCCAAAGATTGAACATTATTGTCTAAGATTCAGAGTTCAGAATCAGCCGGTCAAAGAGACCACCCCTGCTACTCTACATTTTCCATAAAAAATTGTAATAAGAGGTGCTCTGCATGATGAATTGTAAAAGGTCTTAGCCACCTTAAGTCCCAAGTGTGAGTTATACTCTGAGTGTTTTTTCACTTACTATTTATATTTATATTTTCCAGCCTTTTGCATGATTTATAATTTTATGGTTTTTCACTAACTTCCGTAGCTGGAGTATATGCTCATGGTTAGGGATTGAGAATGGATCTGCTCTGCAACTGGGATGTATAATACCATGCTAAACATCCTCCTAGAGTCTTATGGAAATGTATTAAGTCCCCCTAGTTTTTTTTTAATTTTTTCACACTAAAAATTGCCAGGATTCGGCAATTTTTATTTAAAAATAAAGATACTTAAAAAAGTAGTATTTTAAATCAAATAGGGCCTTGGGGGTGCTTATTTTGGACCTAGAGCACCCATGTTACCTGATTACCTACCTACTTGAGTAAAATTAGTGATTTCATCACTCAAAATTGATTTTACTCTCAAAACCCAAAAGAGGTCATTTTAATTCAATAAAAAATCAGCTTGCCAAAAAAATAAAAAGATAAAGGGGACGGGTTTGGAGAAAATTAAATGCCAAAAGTCAAAAGAGGGTCAAGGGAGACAAGATAAAATTGATTGGCACTTGATTGATTCCATATCTCAAAAGATATGAGCACATGGATATGGGAGAGGTGCCTGCCTCTTGAGAGGTGGCGCCTTCTTGAGGTGGCAGCCCACAAATTAAAGAAGTGGCACCCTCTCCTTACTATCATTTTGTTTGACACATGGTTGGAGTGTGAGAGGTGGCAGCCCACTCTCCCACACTTGGCAGCTCCATTCCTACACTTGGTGCGCCCTCTTGAGGGAGGCCATGCGTCCTCCTTGGGAACCCCACCCTTTGATGTATAAATAAGAGAGCCTCCTCCCCACTTAGTTAGTTGGAGCTTGATGGAGAGAGACTTATCATTGTAATACTTATCATTTGTGAATAAAGAAAGACTTTGGAGGTCAAGAAGGTGTGCTATGCATGTGTGGATATTTGATGTCAATCTATGCTTAATCTATGAGTTGATATTTGTCTAATTCTTCTCTAAATTTGTTATCTCTCATTTCTCTCAAAGGGATGCTATCATTTTGAAGGAATAGGATTTATATAGCTTGTCAAGCTATTTCTATTTGTTCATTTATATTTAGAGATTTTGGATGTGTATGTGTGTTTCTATTTAACTAACATACTCTAAGTTTCTTATGTAGGTGACACCATTTTGTTAATAAGTTTATGTGCAAAGATTTTAAGACTTACAGGTTCATAGCTTGGAGTGGTGAAGAATATTGCTTGCTTCCAACAACTTCAAGGATCTAAAGACTCAAATCCCTCCTCAGCTCATCTAAAGACTCCATTGACCATGGTTTCAGGGCTACAATTTTCTCTCCTTTCTCTTCTCAAGAAATTTAAAATCGCTTTGTTTACTTGTTGCTTACTTTCTTAGATTACTTTTCAGATTTCAAAATCATTCTTATCTAAGTAGTAAATTGTTTCAAAGATTAGATCTAGGGTTCTGTTTCAATTTGTTATCTTAACTAGATCTAGTTCAAGAAAAGTCAATTTTTGCAAGCATTTCACTTCCAAATATAGAGGCTGAAATTTGATTTACTTTAAAAGATCTCTCAAGTTTATATTTAGCAAATCTAAGTGCTCTTATATTACTTTTTATAACAGCCACAAAAGACCATAAGGAAACTATCTTTCTAGCTTGAGTTCCTTAGATCCTTTTGGCTTCTAAATTTGTGAAAACAACTTAGAATTTTGAATTTTGACTCATAACCCAAGACACTTCCAAAGTGTTTTTTAAGCATCTTTATCCTTGTTCTCTGTTTTTGTAGGTTGACTAATGATAGGAAGGTGAGATTATGTCCGCTTTGGGCTGATTTGGAGCATCCGGGACCCCTGGAGCAACATTTCTATTTCATAGTTCTTTGTAAAGCGTTGTAAAGACTTGTGACCCCTAATGAATGGTCACAAGTCATTCCAATAAGCATTGTACAAAGATCATAATTAAATCAGTGAGCCTATAAGTTACCGTTCTTCATTCCCCCTGGGGGAGCTGTGTGTCCTGGGTTGTGTAAATTTTGCATAATTTTAGCTTAGATCAAATTTTCAATTCTGCAAGTAGAATACTAATTGTTAGATTAGTTTCAATTCAGTATTTTCAATTTGGAAAATAAACCATCCCCCAAATGACTTCGAAGGGGCCCTGTCACGTGGGATTTAGTAATTAGTCACACATTTACTTTCTTGTTGGCAAAATAAACTATCCTCACACCTCGAAGTAAATTCACCAAGTGTGGATTTAGTAATTAATCTCACACTTTTTATTTTCTGTCAATAAAAATAAACAAATTCCCCTCGGCTCTCAGTTTTGTTCCTGACCTTTCTAGTTGCGAGCTTGTCTCGATTTGCCGGGAGTAAGTTCATACACGTTGTGATGGTCAGTGGTTGATACTTTTAATTAATTAGGACAACCCCAAAGTTGTTAACTGATGTGTGGGAAACGGCTCCCTGAAGTGACCTCAGAAGTATGGGCTCCTCCTTAACCCTCGCTTCCTCAAATTCGCTTTGGACATCCAGCATTTTGAGTGAGTTTTACTAGTGAGACCATTTGGTTTCCGGTAAAGCTCCTCTAATTTTGCATAAGCAAAGAGTTAACCTCCGAGGAGGCCCAACCCATTTCACTAATCGAACTTTAATTCACCCTTAATAAAACATGCCAACACACGACCTACATTTCCCACGATTCTCATTAAGGCACCGGTCTCAAATTTTCATATTCAGAAAGCCACAAGCTTCATTTCATAAGTGGTTATGAGATGAATATAAAATGCAACTTGTAATCCTAACAATTGTTTCTCAAGATCCTTTTGATGCAAGTACATGCTCATTTGATTATATATATCGTGGTGAATATTTGTTTCATGTTTTATTCATTTTATGGTTAATGTTTTGAAGAATCAATAAACTCCTAAATTTCAATTTTCGTACTTAGCTTAAAATCCTTAGTATATATTTGTTAGGGACTACCCCCTTGGTTTCACTAGGAGTAAGCCTAGATTTGAGGAGTTGAGGATTAGGTGACATTACCTTAACTCTCACTTGCCCCTCAAGGACACACCGAGTGGATTGAATATTTCCTCCACATCTCCCAGGTGTGTATAAGGCGGCAACATTTTTGGCTTCGTTGCCGGGGATAAATCTTTCATTCCCGGAACACCTAATTTGTTTTTCCTTGTTTCTTACTTTTAGTTTTTTATGCGTTTGTAGTTTATCTGAAATAGACTCAACCATCTGGTGACTCTACTTAATTCCAATTTAACTAGGCATTCTACAAGGAGGAATTCAGAAGGCATTCTTAACTTCATTCCCTACCCGAAAAGGTTTATCCATGAGGTTAGCTAAAGCCTCTTCGTAGAGTACTTAGCTCATTTAGGAACCGAGTCCATTTCATATCCACTTGCTTTTTGCTAGTAGTAATTTCTCAGAAATGGCCATATATACTCTTGTGATTTTAGTGCAATTTATAATTATCCACATGCTATTCCTGCAAAGGCCATTGAAAACTTCCTAGTTTCCAAGGCAATAATGACATTTCAGCTAAAATGCATGTCAGATCTTTTATGAGATGGGTAAATAAATGGTGTATTTATATGTGATTATGAAGATGTAAAAACGAAGTTATTTGTCCTTTTCCTAGAAGATGATGCTTTAGATTGTTATGAAGACATGCCGGATAACACTTTCAAACCTTGAAAGAACTCATTGATGCCTTTACTGAAAAGTGGGGAAAAGGGGATCACTGGCCATCTTTAAAGACTTAACACAATGAAGAAGAATGAAATGAAACCATGGAGGAGTTCAACAAAGGATTCAATGAATTAGTTTCAAGTATGCATGACGACATCAAACCTCCCGAGAGTGCTGTCTTGATTTTACTACATTGAGGCATTTGGTGGGTGAAACGAGGTATCAACTAAGAGATAAGGAACCCAATCAATTTCCAAAAGGCTCAAAAAAACCGCTATCAAGATTGATAAAAATATGCAAGCTTTAGGAAAATCAAACCTTCCAGGATTCACAAAAGGCAGCTCTTCAAAACTGTGAGAGTCTAAAGAAAAAGCAAATAACTCTCAGATAATAAAGATCCATCCTATGACCCTCTAAAGGCCATAATTGAGATGGTAAAAAGAATGGAAGTTTCTACTCATACCCAAATTAGTGATTCTGCGTAATAGGTTGATAGCCAAGGAGGACCCAAACCGTATTTACCGAAACTGAAAATTTAGTAATGAAAGATGGCAAAAGAAAACTCCTCAACAAGAACAAAGGCCACCTAATTCAAGTTAGGAGTCTAATAATGTGGTAAATGAAGAAATACCACCCTTCAGAGAGCATGTCAATTATTTCTATGAAGAGTCTACTTGTCCAAATTTCTTCCAAATAAATGAACAAGGCCTACCTCCAACAAACAACTTTTTGGGGCACCATGAACTTTGATCACATAACAATTTGGGAGAAACTCACCCTTTGTCAATGGAGTATTGGCTTCAAATGCAAGAAAGGGTGTGAGCAATCAAAGGAAGTGGTGGAAGAGTATGATAATGTTACAAAGATGTATGGACACAAAACCCACAAGTGAACAGATCCTAGAGATGGCTAGGCATACAGGAATAGTTTACAAGAGAAAAGGGAAAGAGAAGATGCAAGCAAGTCTCAAGAAAACTTTCCCAAAGTAACTAATCCTATTCCACCATCGATCTATCTATTTATTTAGTTAGTTGGATTTCAAATGCTAAAAATTTTGGTTCCAAAGGTCGCATCTTCTAAGCAATTCCTTCACAAAGGAAAAAAAAATTACTCTACCCAAAGCAATAAATATTCCTGACAGAAAAGGCTGAAAAAGTCAAGAGATTGATAAAAGTCAGGAAAGGAAAATGAAAAACACAGAAACCCACCAGTGATTTTGACTAGCGTAGATAGAAACCAAGGAAGAGAATCCTCTTCTTTTGTGTCTCTAGAAATAATGATCAATGGTTGCATAATTGCATGTATGATTCGTGGCTTCATCCAACATCATTACTATAAAAATATCATGCAAAGGCTTGGGCTTAAATTTACAAGACCTTATCAAAACATATGTGCCATATGGATTCCAGTGGAAATTGAAACCCATGGGATTATCATAGATATGCTAGTCAAGCTAGCTTTCCACCCATAATTCACTTTTAAGATGGATGTGCTTGTGGATTGATGCACTAACTCTGCTGGGTATGCTTCTTTTCAAGAAAGTGGGGAGCATTACACATGGGTTGCCTAAACATGGATTTGTCTCTTGCAACTATCCCATATCCTCCTCCATCAAACTAGTGTTCTCAGTCAGTTTAGAGAAAAGGAAAGAAAATACAATATAGAAGATCCTAATGAACAGTTCAATGAGTTCATATGTCAAACATCCGGCATGGGAATTTTTCTATTTGTTCAAACTTCCTAGCACCACTAGAAGAAAATTTGTTGATGAAAAGAAAGTAATAAGGCTTGGAAGATGAACTTTGATGGTGCACATTCAAGGTCAGGAAAAGGCGCTAGAATTGTCCTAGTCTCTGGGTCAGGAAAGTCACACAACTTTGCATTTAGATTAGAATCTTGATGCAACAAATAATGTGGTCAAATATAGAAGCACTTCTACTTGGCCTAGAAATTGCAAAAAGACATGTAGATAAAAATATTAAATGTCATGGGTGACTCAGACTTAGTCATCCTCCGTGTTAAAAAAATAAATTTGTACACAAGTGAAAGATTGAAAAGATACAGAATGCAATTTGGGATGCTACTCATAGAAATGTTTGATGTTATGGATATCATTTCAGTACCTAGGGAACAGTACAGTCTAGCCGACAGTTTGGCAATCGCAGCTTCAACCCTCCAACCTTCATAAGATTTAATCAAAGGAGATGGAAAACTATAAATAATTTTTAGACCTTCGCACTG
>SNQJ01S0287289.1:0-10918 GCA_010110895.2 Picea sitchensis | reverse complement strand
ATCAGGCCAACTCATGCCTCTTCCTAGCCAAAGCCATGTTGAGTAATTCCTCAAAAAACCACTTAAAACAAGCAACCCACGCCCTAACTTCTCACTGGGCGCGGGCAATCGCTTTCTGTCCTTTTACTGCACGCGAGCATCCGCGGGCTAGCCCAAAACAGCCCGCGAGTACCTAACAAAGCAAAAAATCAGGAAAGTTTCCGCCGGGACACGAGGCTTTTTGTCAGTTAACTGAAACTCTCCGCCATGCATGGCCGAGAGTTCACCTAAAACCCTATCTCTTCCTAGCCTATAAAAGGAGGGGTAGGGGTACTAATCAAAGGGGGAAAAAGGATAGCAAAAAAACTCTGCCAAAATTGCCAAGCCTATTATTGTCCCCACCCTTTAGCTTTGCCTTAAGCTTCAGGAGAACTTCATGTTGTAGCAGTTGGAGGACAAGAGAAGAGGAGGAGCCCAGGATCAGGATCGAGGAACGGTGGCCAGTCTCAGAACTCATTGTAAGTGATTCATTTTTGAGACTAATGAAAAAGATGCTTTCCCGTCCCAAGTTCATGAATCTCATCTATGTTATTTGATTTATGTGTTACTTCTAACCCTCTAGTAAATTAGTAGCATGCATGTGTAGTCTTACCTTGATTGCAGGAAGCTTTGTAGAAGGGGCAGCAGCAGAAAGGAAATAGAAGGCTCAACGGAGGATCTACTTCAATCATCGTTAAAAAGGTGAGTCGATTCTTCCCATGTTTGCTTGAAAAGGGGTTGAGATTTTGGGTAGAAGGTTAAAAGTTAAATCTTGAGGGTCATGATCTGCGTATAAGTTTAGAGCCCTAGCTTATTAGTCCGTAGGGTAGAATACCCCACAACACCTCTCTATAGCCTTTGAAAACTATTGATTTTCTCACCCTATTGTTCCGTCCAGTGCAACCTTCTCGCACTTTGCCAGTGTCTAGACTGTGAGAATTCCTAATTTTCGCACTGCACTCCACTTCTAGGCTGCGAAATCATTTGTAATTTTTTTGGATTAGGTCTTCTTATCTTTTTTGATGCCCAGATTTGTTAGTTTACCTGGGAAGAACTTATTTTGCCAATGTTTGACTGTTTCTTGTTTTCAAATCTTGCGGTTGATTGGCTTTCGTTGATCATAAACTCTTCTTAATCATTTTTTCCCAGTTTTTACTTCTTGACCTTTTATCAACAAGGGTATAATCTCTGATTCTGAGATCTGAGTGCTTGTTTGATTTAAAATTCTTTGATTGGATTAAAAGTTGGGATTGATTGTGTTTTTGGATTGCTTGTTGCCTAGAAAGTTCTTTGTCCATGTGCATTTGGCAAACTACTTTCTTGAGATTTTTATTTTTATCTACGTCGAAAGTTTGATTTGGTTGCTTGTTGGGTGTATCAATTTTTGTTGATTACTTGAGATTTCTTCCCTACATCCCTGTTTTGGTTTGTGAAAGAAAAATTCAAATCATTTGTTATTGTTGAGTAATCATTCATAAGAATGTTTTTGCATTCAATTTTTTTTATTTTTTTTACAAAAAGATAAAGAGGAGAAAATTGAGAAACTTCATTTTTATGGTTGTTTGAAATTGTGTTCAAGAAAAAGCAAAGTACTTTTCATAGCTTATAGTTTCAGAAAAGACACCTTCTCCCTGCTGTAGATAGAATTCATTGAAAGAAAAATTGCATCCTTCATATCTATTTGCATCTTATTGGGTCAAGGTCCCAACAACATTGGTTTCATTTCCATATTCCTCTTGCGTAAACAACAACCTCTAAAACACAACGCAATCTAAAATTTATTAGTAACTTTTATTTTCTAGAAACTCTTCTCACCAACATTAGCTAGGCTAGCGCTTTGGAATAGGTTGTAAGGCACACTCTCCAAAGCGTAAAAAACACTGCAGTATCTTGTGATAGGGAGTGTTGAAATCCATTTGCAACATTTTGTCCTAGGAAGCCCTTCTCACACAAGGGTCAAACTTGAGGTCGCATTAAGACTGCCAAAGTTACTCACCCTGCTTTGTTGGTCTTGCTGTAGATATTGCACGTATTATGGGGGTCACTTGAAGGTATACCCATAATTATGAGTGGAAGCCTCTCGAATTGATTTCAGGCTAGATACCCTGCCTTTGCACATGGATTAGACTGTCGATTGCTTCCCCATACATCATTGTTTTTTTTGGTAACCTTAGTGGTATATATTCTTAGAAATTGTTAACACAAGGTGATTATGGAGGGGCAAGTATCTACGGTACCTGGAATCGGCGTTGGCCAAACTCACTTGGGATCCTTGGAGGGTAAACCCACGATTATGTGTGGGAGCTTGCACCAAGGTGTAAGTCTATTAATTAGGTCATCCACGTAAATTTTCCACCCGCTCTATCCTATCCCCTTCTTGTATCGACTTCGAGACATTGGATTTCATCACCAACTAGTGACTTCGAAATGAAAAGGTTTGTTTGCATGGTTTGAACTCTAGATTTTATTAGTGACTATTGTTGTTCTCCGTAGTTGGCCATAGAATTTTTTTCGTAAGATTTTAGCTTGATCACCATTGACCCTCCACATTGCTCACAGAGAATGCAAGGACTACCCCTAGAAAATTTGGAAGGTTCTCAATCCTTGCCTACCAACTCAACGGAGGGCTCTCCTCAACAGAGTGAAGTCCAAGACATTGCCACTCCATGAGTGGAAAGAACTGACTCTTTAGAACAATTCTGAATTACAGATTCTCTAGAGGGCTTGCGAATTCCTCCTGACTCTGTGAGATGTATTGTTTGAGTGAATTCATCTGGACAAATTGTTGTTGAGTCTTCTAGATTACCAACCAGACCTTTCACATGCCCTGAAGGTCAGGATCCTTTTTGGACTACCGACATTTTTAGACGGGACATCTTTGGCTCAGGAGAAGGCGTTGATATCATTATCACACCTAAGCTTTCAAAAAAATATGATACAGATGCGATACCTTTTACTACTGCCTATTATTTCCCTAGTTTAGATGCTCAGCCAACCGACCATATCTTGACTATCCCCCTTCAAATGGCCCATTATACAATGGTCCCAGATACTACGAATATTCACATTGGGAATACGATGGCTAGATAATCTCTCATTGGCACACCTAGACCTACCTCGTCCCTTCCCCCCAGATATAATATGTTAAATGATTCTATCCTTGTTCCTACTCAGGGTCCATTCGGAGTTTCTAGAGCCTTTCCCCCTCCTAAACACCATGTTTTTGCCGGTTTTATTTTGACACTCCCTCGCGTCCCCTACAGAGGCTCCTATCCACCTTTTCTTGGTGGAGCTGGCCCTAGTGGCATCACTCAATCTTTCACACCTACTTATCAAATTCATGTTGGAGGAAAACCCCCACCTGGAGGTCAAACCCACACTAGAACCTTACCCCCATATGGCGGTCAAATCCCATTTGGGATGAAACCCCCAGTTGAAGGACAACCCCCACCTACCCCACCCTCTGGACAAAACATACCTATGACTTTGATCCAACTTTGGAACTATCTTACCCAAGGTAATCCCCAATCGACTGGGGGGAAATAACCACCAACTAGCTCTTTCATACCCCCTTGTATAGGCCATCCATACCCAGTTCCACCTAATCCCATATGGGGTTCAAACATCCCTAACTAGTACAACCCTATGGGCCACATGTCTACAACCCAACAACCGAATCTGCCCAGATATTCTCATTATATGTAAACTACTTACGGTCCTACTGGTATACCTATAGGACTTCCTCCCCAAAGTCACTAGTACCCTCATCTGAATAGACAATTACCCTTTCTTGCCACTTTGGACCTCCCTAATTTATCTAGGATCTTGAATGACACTATCCTTCATTCTCCCCATTGGCCCATTATACCATCCAAGTTACCATCTGACATTCCCAAGTTCAATGGTAAACTGAAAGAGGATCCGAACAACCACATTATGAATTTTCACCTTTGGTGTTCATCCAACTCTTTGATGGACAAATCCATTAGGTTACGACTCTTCCAATGAACCCTTACCAGTTCGGTTGCAAAGTGGTATATAGAATTACCATGAGGCTTCTTCACTGACTTTAATACCCTCGCCATGGATTTTCTCACCCATTACCAACTACCCATCTGCTATGAAACAAGAACCGAGATATTAAGTTCCTTCAAGAAAAATAAGGCCACTCATATTTCCGATCACATCCATGAGTGGAGACAAAGACGACGTTTGATCAAACTCGATATTCCCAATCAATTATTGGCAGAATGGTTCACTAAATCATTCATGAATAAAATCTCCCGTGATATTTCCATGGCTAGCATTGTCACCGAAGAGAAAAAGATTAGTCGTGCTCAATACCTTGATCTCATTTATTCACAAATGGGTACTCTATATGACTTACTCCCTGATGCTCCTCATCCTTCTACCAAAAATACCTCGACAACCCTAGCAACCTTTCATGTTGTTGACGGTGTGATTGGCACTTTCCGTGCTGACATCAAATCTACGTCAGCCTCTCACACCAATACCAAATATTATGCTTCTAATGTACATAATGCTCCATCACCCACTCCTTCCATCGGAAAAAATTCTGAGGTGAACTCTGTTCAATCCACCCCCACTGGTAAAAATAAATCCAAAAAAGGAAAGGGTAGGAATAAGGAGGACAAAAATAACCCCAATACAAAAAAACAAAAACACAACCTACTGATGAGAAGGATAAGGGTAAACTGAAATATCTGTGTCTTATATGTGGCGATGATCACTACACGAAAGATTGTCTGAGACAAGATGAAGTCACTAAATTCCTTCAAGGGGCCCCGAAGCCTCTTACACCTATCATCTTGTCCCAACCTTTCCCTTCTCAACAACAATCCCAATTGGTCATTCATGACCAACCTTCTCCTTCTAATACTTCATACGTCTTAATGTGCACGGGTGATTCAAATAAGAATGAGATTGCTATCGCCACTCGGGCCAAAGATTATTCTCCCTCCAAGGAGAAAGTTGATGATACACCACCTCCATTAGTACAACCGACTCCCTTGACTTCAGATCGACCACCTTGGCACTCTTCAGAGTAAGAGTGGGATTAACTGATGATATAACCGAAACAACCACTTTGGCACTCGTTAGAGGAAGAGTGGGATTGACCGATGATGTAATCAAAGAAACCACTTTGGCACTCGTCAAAGGAGAAGTGGGATTGACCGATGAAGTCACTGGAGCAACCACTTTGGAACTCGTCAAAGGAGGAGTGGGATTGATCGATGAAGTCACTGGAGCAACCACTTTGGCACTCGTCAGAGGAAGAGTGGGATTGACCGATGAAGTCACCGGAGAAACCACTTTGGCACTCTTTGAATGAAGGGTGGGACTAAATGAGGAAGGAATTGGATCATTCACTTTAGCACTAGCCATAGGAGGAGTGGGATTGACCAATGAAGTCACCAGAGCAACCACTTTTTCACTCATCAAAGAAGGAGTGGGATTAACTGATGAAGTCACCAGAGAAACCACGTTGGCCATCGTCAGAAGAAGAGTGGGATTGACCAATGAAGTCACTGGAGAAACCACTTTGGCACTCTTCATATGAAGGGTGGGGCTGACTGAGGAAGGAACTAGATCAGTCACTTTAGCACCCGTCAGAGGAGGAGTGGGATTGACTGATGAATTAACCAGAGCAACTAGTTTGACACTTCTCAAAGGAGGAGTGGGATCGACCGATGGCATAGTTGGGTCGACCACTTTGACACTCTTTGATTGAAGGGTTGGACTGACCAATGGTGGCACTAGATCAGTCACTTGGGTTTCACTTTCCAGATGAAAAGTGGGGCTGATCCATGACAGAGTAGGATCATCTACTTTGGTGAGTGGTTCAACCGAGGATGAAACTAGATTGACCACCTGATCAATCAGATTGACCGAGGATGGAACTGGATTGACTAGTCCATCAACTCACGATGGGTTGGGAGAAATCTTACGATAACCTTTTGGAAGTTGAAGTTTTTCCAAAAGCGAAGAAGCCTCATCCATGTGAAGACAAAGGTGAGAATAATGATCACCTTTTCATAAATACAAGGGAATTTGACAGTTGTCTTCTTCTTACCAACCTCAATGTCACTAGGTGATGGAGTATCACCAGCATGACCAGCAGGGGCCAATGATGTGGAGGACCATACTTCTAAGACCTTGGGAATACCAGGGAAATCCCTCAGAAAGTGGTCACCCTTTCAAAGACTGCAAGGGAATTTGGGTTTCAGATTCTTCGTTTTAACCTTATCTACCTTATCAAAACTCCTAGTACTATTAACAGTAGTTGGTTTCTTAGATCCAACATTTGATGTAGTTGGAGGCTTGGTCCCTTTCTGGTTCTTCTTCTTCTCTTTTCATTTCTTCTTCTTCTTATCAATCTGGCTACTTGATTGAGATCTTTCACTAGGCGAAGAAGGAGAAATAGAAGGATACCTGATGGGCGAAGAAAGAGAAAGGTCGACATGAGGTTGATGTCTAGGCGGTGTGCTTACATCTGAAGCACCTTCATTCGATATCACCGGAGTGGAAAACAACCATACCGATAACCCAATTGTGAGACCTGGAAGCCTCAAAGTAGCGATGTAAGGAGGACCAATGTTTCCGTAAGAAGGAAAAACAAAGGGTTACCTTGGAAAAGGGGTTCCTTCATTGGTCATCTAGGGAACCGACACCATAAAAATAAAGCTACAACCAATATTCTACTAGGGAGAACAAACAACACACGCTAAAAATCTAGTAAGAAAGCAAGAAAACAAAACATTCTCACAATGAACACACTAGTTGGTGATGAAATCCAACATCACGGGAACAAAGTAAGAAGGGGCTGAGATAGAGCAGGTGAAAAATTTACGTTGACGACCTGCTTAACAGACTTACACCCTAGTGAAAGCTCCCACACATAATCATGGGTATACCTTCCAAGGGGATCGAGTGATTCTGGCCAATGTCAATTCCAGGTACCGTGAAGACTTGCCCCTCCATAGTCACCTCGTGTAAAGACCCTAAAGAAATAGTCCACTAACTTTACCAACTACAACAGTGATTCCTGGTGAAACAGTCGACAGTCTGATCCATGCGTAAGGGCAGGGTATCTAGCGTGAAATCAACTTGAAAGGATTCCACTCATCATTGTGGGTATACCTTCAAGTGACCCCCATAATATGCACATTCTCTACACAAAGACCGACAAAGCAGGGTGAGTAACTCTGCCAGTCTCAATGCGACCTCGTGATTGACCCTTGTGTGAGAAGGGCTTCCCAGGACAAAATGTAGCAATTGGATTTCACCGCGCCCTAACACAAGATTCTATGTTTGTTTTTAGCTTTGGAAAGTTATCTTTCACACCTATTCCAAATCCCTACAACTAATCTAATGTAGGTTTGCTACTAGAAAATGTAAAAATGTCTAATCAATTTTAGTTTAGCGCTTGATTTTTAAAGTTGTTGTTACTCAAAAGGAAAATGGCGTGGACAATATGGTGTTTTGACTGACTCGTAAGTTATGCAAAGAGATGAAGATGTAATCTTTTCATTTCGATGAAAACTATGCTACGAGAAGGAGAAAGCATTCATCATTTCAGATGCACAATGTCCCAAAATGTCCAAAAACATGCAATTACGCTACTTTAAATGGCAAGCATTCAAGGAAGACAATAAAATGTGAAGAAGAATAAAAGAAAAGATAGGGATAATAGAGAAACCACTCAAAACTAATTACTTGGGAAAATGACCTCAAAGATCAAATGGAATGGTTCATAGACCTTTGAATTTCCTCACAAAATCTTCCACTCAGTCAAATAAATGAGAAGAAAATAATGACTTGACTCTAAATCAACAAATACAAAGAGTGACTTCAAGGAAAGGAAAGGAAAAATTCAAAATTCCAAACAAAGGGTGATCAATTCTTAGAAAGTAGAGTGTTGAAGGCCAAATCAAGGATGTACTGATATGATAACACTCAGAGCAAGTGCCAAAAGAAAAAATTGAACTTCAGAGAGTGAAAATCTAGAGGATTTTTCACAGGAAAGGGGAAATTCTCTGGTGTTTGGGTCACTAGAGCATTCCAAATATCTGTGTAAGACCAGTAGGGAGTGAAAGTGCTCTGGTAACAAGGGTAGGGGGGCACTAGCCTCTAACAAAATTCAGAAAAAATGCCCAGAAAGCCAAAATATTCAAGGAAACTCAGTCAATCAACTTGAAGGTGAAGAAATCAAGAGCCAATCAATCAAATCTAAGAATCAAAGACAATATGGAGAAGGTCAAGAAGTGGGCAAAGGGCCAAAACAAGATCTAGGAAAGGAAACAAAAATCAGAGCTCCTCCCCAGTGGAGTCGACAATTTTTGTTATAGGTGAATCCTCCTGCGGACAAGAGGATTCCCTCTTGGTATCTAGACCCCTAAAACCAAGACAGAAAGGGTGCTATCATTGGTCACTGACATCCTTTTAGATCTAATTAAGCTAATGAATGAAGAGGAAGAAGAAAAGTGTACTTTTTTAAATGGTATTTGTCCTCATAAAGTCCAAGTTAAGAGTCAATCCCAAGCTCCTCGATAGGTCCTGTAGAACAAACAAAGATACAAAAAGATTCCTATGCTACTGAGATTAGCTCAAATACAGATATATCTACTAAATACAAGTTCATGTGGAACAAACATAAACTTGAAAGAAACAGGCCAAGCATGTATGTATATTAATGAGAACAAATGAAGAGTACTTACAATCCTATGATGAAGGTGCAGTAGCTTCTTCCAACTCTCCTTTTCCAACCCCTTTGCTCAAGTAATCTACATTGATTATGCTTCAATTGAATCTCACTTATGGGATCATAAGTTTGGTGTAATTCTCAATCTCCATATATGCATTCACCATGAAAAGGCCTCCTTATATAGGTTTGGAGAGACCTAACCACTTGAGAAATCTTTGGGATAAGTTGAGGATTCCTCTCCTTCAGTTGTGGATCTCCCCTAAGATCATGACTTGACCTTAGATTCAAATCCAACCACCTTCAGATATTGAGGGGATTCTTCCCTGATTTCCTCCAACAAACCAAAGTTCACCCAAAAAAGGCCAGTGCTCCCTCAAAAAGGACACATAGCATTGGAACGCTCCCTTAGAAGAGGGTATAGAGCACCAGTGCTCCCTGACAGTATGTAGGGGAGTGCTCCCTTCCAAATTTGACTTTTGAGTGGCTTTCTCCGTGGAAAAAGGCTTGTACTCCTTTTCAATTGATTTCTCTTCTTCAAGACTAGTCTTTGAGGTGACTTAAGTGTCTTTACGATGCCGTTAGAGAGATAACATAGACAAGATAATGTTTGTGACACTTGTGATACTTGCGACCAATATGCGACACATGCGATATTTGTAACAACGACACTAGCCATCATTTCAATGAGTTATTTTGATGTGTAACAATAATTTCCCAAGGTGGTCCCACAATCCAAACCAATGTTTCCCCAAGGGGTTACATGTCAGCATTAGGAGAATTGCGGGGCAAAAAGCGGGTTCCTCCAAACTGTCGATACATGCCCCCGCAAATTTAAAGGCATGCATTGATGTGATAGGTTAGAGCTCAAACATCGAAACTCCAAATAACCGAAGTAGATGGGGACCGTTGATCCATAGGAGGACATCTGTCAACCGATCTTGTTCTCTGAGTGAAAGAACTCCAGGTACAAGTGAGTGAGGGGAAGTTGAGATTTGAAACTCCTGAAGCCTAGAGAGATGGAGACCTGAAGTAAATGTCAATTGTCGAATCGTCCGAAGTAGATACTGACCGTAAATCACCAAGAGGTTACGTATCAGCAGATTAGTAACTCTAGAGGAATCTTTTCGAGAGGTTTTCAGTTGGGATTTGAGACTCCAAAGCCTGGAGAGATGAAGAGATGAAGTAAATATCGACTGCCCGATCATCTGAGAGGATCTTAGCCATTGATCTGCCAAGAGCCACACGTCACCAGATCCATGGCTTTAGGTAAAATCTAGTGGGGCCAGACAAGTTTTGAAATTTCATATTTCCGAAGTCTGGAGACCTGAAGAAATCGTAGCCTTCATATTAAGGGGAACATGTGGTGCAGATCCATGGACTCCGAGTGAAGACCCAAAGTGAATCTTATTCATCCGATCTAGGAGGACACATGGTGATAGATTGGCCAGTTCGAGAATGCAGAGTTTGGGATAATTGGAAGTGTGCTAGCATGGAAACTCCCAAAGTCTAGAATCCCAAAGAGTCGAAGTGATGGGGCATGATGACATCACTAGGAGGTGATGTGGACCCCGAAATTTCCTAAGTGACATGGCTTGCAGACATCACCTGAGATGACGTGGACACATGGAATATGTGCCACGTGTCAGTAAGTTTTGAGCATTTGGAGTATTGAAAATATAGTTAAAACATGACACGTGTCACCTGCCTGATTGGGTCATGTGTCCGCTTCCATTAATTTTCCACATGGCGACAGATCATGCAGTCCGAAGACTGGGCACTCCAGAGAGTAAATATATGACACACTGCATGGGGTCAAAAGATCCCAAAGGAATGAAGGCTAGAGTACATATTGACCATTGATTCCAGAAGACACACATTGAAGGATCGTCAACTTCAAGTGAAATCACTCCGGGAGAAAGTGCAGGAGGAAGGTTTGAAACTTCTGAAGCATGAAGAGCCAAAACAATTCACTACTACTAATCTATGGGAGGATGTTGGGTATGTGTTATATTCTTTGCACGAGTAGTAGTGTCTGAGCATTTGCACTGGGCGTGTATGGGGGCAGAGCCCCTCGCATGGGGGTTCGGGGGCAACGCCCCTGAATTTTTTTTTTCGGGATGACATATTTCTGGGACCACATGATATTAGGTGGTTTTTCGGCACATGGTTTTTTTT
>SNQJ01S0287287.1:0-10918 GCA_010110895.2 Picea sitchensis | reverse complement strand
CTAGGGGCACATCCATAGGGATGTCATGGACCTGATTCACTGCATCACACAGATGAACCAGGTCTTCACACATGTGTCTGTGCTCGTTCATAGGCATGTCTTCTTGACAGATCCACTGCTACCAACATAAGGATCATATGGAGTCTTCTCATCAACTCTGTTTCTTCTTAGAGGAGGCCATCACATCATCTTCATTTCTATTCACATGATGATGTGCCTAGTGCTTTTTAGGGATTTCCCACGTTCACCTTGTGCTCAGCCACAGGCACGTCCTAACTCAAAATAACACTCTTACATCGGATAATCATCTGGAGTTCTTCTCTCTCACGTCATAGAGGAGGCTATATACATTCCTAGCCCCTATCCCAGGCTGGAACCACAAACCCTTTATTAACGACTTTCTCTCAGGTTTGTAAGCTGAGAGTAAGACTTCACATGTCTGCTATATTCCACATCTCACAGGTTTGTAAGCTGGAGGATGTCTCCTATAGATGAATTCATCAATAGTTGTTGTGGAAGACGACCTTAGAGAGCGTGCTAAAAAAAAACTCTTTTCACACAAGAAAAACATTTTGCTTCTCGATGACAACAAGGGTTAGATCTCGGTTAGCTTACCCGGAAGATGCACATTTTCCTATCTGTTTTTTATTTTCCGAGATTGCACAGGGCGCGGGGAAAAGAGCATATGCATATCTAAAAGAGTAGCAACCTAGAAATAAATAATACAAAATCGAAATAAAACCAAAATACTGTTCTACAAAAAATAAAAAATAAACATATTCAAGCTTTATACCTCCAGATCTGACTGTAATGGTCGTATCTTGGGCAAACAAAAACATTTTCAAGTGAAACAAAAAGTGTTCCTAAATGAAACGAGTGCTCTGGATGCAATGGAATGGTCCTCTTAGCCTAGAAATGTATGAACATGACAAAAAATGGAGATGAGACAACTCATCTTCATGACCTCGATCTACAACATGAGCGGGTCTTCAAACAGGCTCTGATACCATGTTCCACAACACATGTATTCTAACAGAGGACACACACCTTTAGTAACCACTCACATAAAAAGATCAAAGATCAACACACCGATGTTTTCACGTGGTAAAACTCCTACAGGAAACATCCACGGCCCCAGCCAATGCGGCCACTTGGAGCAGTTTATTATTGCAAAAGAAAAGGATTACAGAGAGATTTTACAAGAGAGTTTCTCACAATCGATCATCAACAAATGACCCTCCATGCTCTTTAAATAGAGATCATGGACCAATCGGGTGTTAAACCATGGATCCATGGTCGTTAATATCGAGGAGAGTATGAACCGTCAGATCACTCTATGTCAGGAACATATCGTGACCGTCATATTTCCTAACTACAAAAGCATACTAATGCATACTAAAGAAACACACTAAGAAACACACTTTTACCTAATGACACATTAGACCAAGTAGATCTTAACTTACTCCTAAGTGTATAAATATCCTAACATGGGATCCCATTGTGGTTGGTCATGAACCCACACATGACGGTTAGGGGCTCTTCTTGAAAATGAAGACTCCCCATCTACAGTAGGTTTGGTTCTAACAACTTTCAAATCTAGTTGTTCAAGTAGGTCATCTTATTTGTGTTTGGTATGTGTTATATTCTTTGCAATATTGGTCCCATGTACTGCAAACTAATATGGGAGCCTTGGGGGGTGGGGCCCCCCTGTAAGGGTGTATGGGGGCGGTAGCCCCCGAAAAAAAATTTGGCGGTTTTTTTTAGTCTGGTTTTTTTGTGTATTCGACACATGTTTTTCGCCAATGGTTTTCTAATTCTGGTTAAGGAATTAGGGTTGTTGACTAATCCGTTTCAATGGATTAGGGGTTTGTATGTTGTGGGATCCCATATGTATATTATATTGTAAACAATGGAGACATTATGAATAAAATATTAGAGGTGTGGCTCTAAACAGGTTGTTGGTTTTCCTGGTTTGCGTTTCCAGGGTAAAATTATTTGTGTAATGTGTGTGTGTGTGCCATTGTATTTTTTTGTTTTTATTAAGAATTTTGTTTGTAGTAATTAATTGTACAAGGTTAAAATCTACATTTGGTATCAGAGAAATTATTGGCTTCAGGGGGGCGCCTTTGTGGCTAAGGGTTTGGCTCGGGTCTGTGATAATCCTTGTTACAGTGGGAGATCTACAATATTGATTATTCAAGTGAAAAGAAATGGTGAGCAATTCAAAAATAGAGATAGAGAAATTTAATGGGTAAAGTTTTGAGTTGTGGAAGCTCAATATGGAATATATGTTGGTGGATAAAGATCAATTGATCAAAGTGGATCTAGGTACTGTACCTATAGGAACATCAACTGAAGACTGAAAAAAATTGGATCGAAAGGAAAAGAGCACAAAATGGTTGTGTCTCTTAGATTCAGTAGTATTGAATGTGTCAGGGAAAGCTACAACCAAGACATTATGGGATAAGTTGGGGACTTTGTATCAGTCTAAGTCCCTGGTAAACAAATTGTTCATGTAGAAGAAGCTATATAACTCGAGGATGAAAGATGGAGACTCGGTGACAGAGCATCTAAACGCCTTCAATACTATAATAAGTCAATTATTATTTGTTGACATTGAGATTTCTGATGAAGACACATGCATTAGTTTATTATGCTCTTTACCAAACTCGTGGGATAGTATAGTTGTGGCCATAGGTAGTAATAGAACTATTTTAAGTTTCGATGATATGGTCTCGTCCTTTTTATCGGAGGAGATAGGGCGGAAGAACATGGAAGGACAAATCACATATGCGTTATTTGCAAGAGGATGCTCCTAGGAAAGAAATAGATCTAAGTCCTCAAGTGGGAGATCTAAATCTAAGGGTAGATATAAATATCCCGAAAATTTTGTAAAGGTATGTTGGAGATGTCGAAAAGAAGGGAACTACAAGAAGCAATGTAGATCCAAAAGTGTTGAGAGAGGGAAGGGATCCGAAGATGTTCCTTCTACAGAAGAAAAAATCTCATTGGAAGAAGGAGGGGATGTGCAATTGGCTTCTTCAAGCACACATGCAGATCATGATACATGGTTGGTTGACTCAGGGCATCCTTTCACATGAATCCCCATAGGGAGTGGTTCTATGAATATGAAATGTGTGATGGAGGTGATGTTTTCCTAGGTGATGACTAGACAACCAAAAGCATAGGACGAGGAAAAGTCAAGTTGAATCTGATGGATGGAAGGGTTATAACACTCCCTGATGTTCTGCACATCCTAGGATTGGCCATAAATTTGATTTATGTGAGCAAAATGGATGATGCAGGGGTAAAAATAGTGTTTGAGAAAGAAACCTACAGGGTGGTTCGAGGAGTAACGGTGTTGTTGAAAGGATTTCAGATTGGAACTTTGCATAACCTGCAGGGAAGCACTATTAGTGATGGGTGTAATAGTTTCGTTGTTCCTAAGATTGGAGCTGAAGAAGGAAAAACTCCTACAGTCTCTAGAGAAAAGATCATGGTGTGGCATGAAATATTAGGGTATATCAGAGAGAATGGATTTCAACTATTACATGGTAAAGGTATGGTTGAAGGTATGTCTAACTACTCTTTGGATTTTGACTTCTGTGAACAATATGTATATGGGAATCATAATCGGGTAAGATTCCCCTTTGGTGCAACGAGAGCAGAGGGGATTTTATAGTTGGTGCATAGTGATGTGTTTGGACCCGTGTCGATTGCATCACTAGGAAAATATGTGTACTATGTCTCATTTATATATGATTTCTCGAGGAATACATGGATATATTTCCTCAGGAAGAAATATGAAGTATTTTACAAGTTTAAAGAGTTTAAGGCTCTTGTGGAGAATCAAACAGAGAAAATAATTAAGGTGCTAAGGACAGATAATGGTGTATAGGTCTGCTGAAATAAATTTAAAGAATTTTGTAAAAAGTGTAGTATAGCAAGGTAGAATAATACTCCACATACACCTCAGCAGAATGGAGTTACAGAAAGGATGAACAGGACATTAATGGAAAAAGCAAGGTGCATGCTTAGTGATGTTGGGTTAGGATAGGAATTATGGGTAGAGGCAGTGGGTATTGCATGTTATCTGGTCAATTGATCACCCTCATCAACATTGGATGACAAGACTCCACATGAGGTATGGACTAGTAAGAAACCCTCTCTCACACATGTCAAGGTATTTGGTTGTGATGCATATGTCCACGTTCCAAAGGAAGACATGAATAAGATAGATAAAAAAGTTGAAAAGTGTATCTTTATTGGGTATAAAGATGGTCTGAAAAGCTATAATATTTGGAACCCATAAACTAAAAAGGTAGTGTATAGCTAAGATGTGGTATTTAGAGAAATAAAATATTTCGTCAAACATGAAGTCTTGCCAAGGAAGGATGAACCAAATAAAATAGAGTTTGAGTTGAAGGATGATGAATCAGACTCTACTGAAGAACAAAAATCAAAAGAAGAAGATTATCATACTCTAGTATTGAGGAGATCAGTTCGGGAAAGAAGGCAACCTAAAAGGTATACTTCACATGGTTTTCGTTCCAATTTTGCTTTGTCTATTACAGATGATGATCCTAGAACTATTAGGGAGGTAATGTATTCAAAGGATGAAAAAATCTAGAAAAAGGCCATGGTTGAATAAATGACATCCTTAGACAAGAATGAGGCTTGGGATCTAGTGGAGTTGCCAACTAGAAGAAATCCCATTGGTAGCAAATGGGTGTTTAAGAAGAAGCTGAATGAAGAAGGAAAAGTGGAGAAATACAAATCTCGGTTAGTAGCAAAAGGTTATTCCCAGGTAGAGGGAATTGACTTTGGTGAGATTTTTTCTCATTTCGCCAAGTTAAATTCTATTATATTTCTTTTATATATGGTTGTTGCATTTGATTTTGAAGTAGAACAGGCAGATGTGAATACAACATTCCTACATGGTGATTTGGAAGAAGAAATATACATGAAGCAACCAGAAGGCTTTGCTATGAAGGGAAAGAAGGAGATGGTATGCAAGCTGAAAAAGTCCATATATTGGTTAAAGAAATCACCAAAGATGTGGTATACAAAATTTGATACTTATATGTTGGGACTTGGCTTCATAAGGAGTAAAGCAGATCAATATGTGTTTTTTCAAATTAATTGGTGATCATCTTATTTATTTGGTCTTGTATGTGGATGATATTTTGTTGATAGGAAACAACAAGGAGATTATTAAGGATGTGAAAACTTAGTTGTCCTCTAAATTTGACATGAAGGATATTGGTGCTGCAAATTTCATTTTGGGCATGGAAATTAAAAGAGACCGGGAAAATAGGAAACTCTGGTTAAATCAGAGGAAACATGTTGAGACAATATTACAGAGGTTTAATATGCAGGAATGTGAACCAATTAAGGTTCCTATTCATGTAGGTGTAAATTTATCTGTGGATCAATGTCTCAAGACACATGAAGAGGAAGAGGACATGTCTCGTGTTCCATATGTGAGTGCGGTTGGAAGTTTGATGTATGCAATGGTTTGTACTAGACCGAACATTGCACATGCAGTGGGAGTTTTGAGCAGGTATATGTCAAAACTAGGGAAGGATCATTGGACAATAGTAAAGAGGGTTTTTAGTTATTTGTGTGGCACTACCAATTATGGATTGTGCTACTAAGGAAGACCAATATTGGACAAATTGTTGGAAATACATGGTTTTATGGATGCACACTGAGGTGGAGATCTAGATCGTAGAATATCTACAAGCGGGTATGTGTTTAACCTGTTTGGAGGAGCAATCAGTTGGATGAGAAAAATACAGTTTGTAGTGGCACTCTCAACTACATAAGTTGAATACATTTCAGCCACTCATGCAATCAAGGAAGCAATATGGTTACAAAGATTGTGTTCAGGTATTGGGTTGGTACAACAAACTGTAAGGATAGATTGTGACAGTCAGAGTGCAATCTTCTTGTCTTATAACCCGAATTATCATTCAAAGAAAAATAATATTGATGCTCAGTATCACTCTGTGAGATATGTGATTGAATATAAGAAGGTGTTGCTGATGAAGGTGGACACTTTGGAGAATGTTGCAAATTCATCAACAAAATATGTGAGCACTGAGAATTTCTCTTGGTGTAGAAGATCTATGGGCATTTCTGCCTTGTATTGTTGACTATGTAATCCTGCAACCCCCTATATGCAAAGAAAAAAACAAGTGGGAGACTGTTGGGTATGTGTTACATTATTTTCATGATTGGTCCCATGTACTGTACATTGATATGGGAGCCTTGGGGGTAGCCCCCGAAAAAAAAAATGGCAGTTTTTTGCGTCTGTTTTTGGCGTTGTTTTGGCACATGTTTTCCACCAATGGTTTCCCAATTCTGGTTAAGGAATTAGGGTTGTTGACTAATATAGGTAAATGAATTAGGGGTTTGGATGCGATGAGATTTATATATGTATATTGTGTTGTAAATAATGAAGACATGATGAATAGAAGATTAGAGGTGTGACTCTAAACATGTTGTTGGTTTTCTCAGTTTGGGTTTCTAGGGTAAAAATATCCGTGTAATGTGTGTGTGTGTGTGTGTGTGTGCCATTGTATCTTTTCTATTTTTATTAAGGTTTTTTTTGCAGTAATTAATTGTACAAGGTTAAAATCTACAACTTGGGCATTGTGGCTTGATATGACTTGTGCTTTTTTATGACTTTCGTGCAAATTTTTATAGGGTAGTTTTTTTCCTTTTGGCACTATCTCATGGTGGTTGTTTTCATGGCCTTTTTGGGAGTATAAATTGTATGTACACACACATACACATAAAACTAGAATTATGAAGAATTTTATAATATGTGTGTGTATTGTGTGTACAAGGACATGTTATTTTGACCTAGAAAACTAGCATATGATCCAAACTTGTGCACCTAGTTGAATTAGACCATCCACAACAACAATCACGATTTTTTAATCTCACCTACAAAATGAACTATGGCAAGAAAATTCTTGAAGCTAACCCATATAAATAGAATTGAAATTATATCATAATATACACAATTAGCACTTGATTATGGACAAAACTCCAAATTTTCATTAAGTAAATAAGTTTGTACAACATAATATGAACATCATGAAGTGGGATACCATTTAACATATATGGGTGGGTGCAGTATCTACGTAACATGTGGTAGCGAACTAGAGATCAACCCTGAGAAAGTCACCTGAGATTGGCTTTTAGGGAAACCCTAAATTGTCATTGTAGAAATGTCCTAGAGCACCTATCTAGGGCTTTTGATGGGTGGCTCTGAGCACCTCAATCTTTTCCAACTCCGATCACCTAGTCTAAGTGAATTTTGGAGCATCATGTGACCCCTCTACAAACCACATATATTTTGACTGGGTGTGTAGAAAAATAAAACATAGAAGTTTATTCATCTCTTCAATATCGCATGCCCTATTTTGATGGTGTCTTGTATGCCCTAACTTGTGTTGCCCCACATTCTTAATGGGTGGATTTTTTTTCAAAGCTTGGTAAATCAAGGTTGACAATGGGTTGCTTACCCTAAATGACATACACTTTATAACATGTAATCATTATCTTATAAATATGTGTGAAGCACAATGAAGACATTGTTACAATGATAAGAGGTCGAGAACATAACTTATTCAGGTCGATCTCCAGTTCATGAATGGTGTTGCCTCAACTCATCTAGGGTTCCAATAGAACCTAGGTGTTGTATATTTATAGAAAGTTTGTTTTGTAGTCCCCCCCTCCTCCAGGGCCCATGGAGGACGACCTCGTGGACTACATAGAGAATCTTCTAGGCGAACAACAAATATAGACAAACGCATAGGTCTTCTAGGTCACCCTGGATCCCTTTCCACATGCTCCCACTGCATCGAAATTAGAAGAAGGATAAGTAGACATCAAATACTTTTACGAGTCTTTGACCTTAAAATGACATCACCCACTTTCAACAAATTGTACCCCTATTTCAATGGTGTTAACCACCAGGGCTCATTCTAGATATCACTGCTTGCACGAGGAAAGCCCTAGCATGGACACAATAGGACACCACCTGAATGAGGATGATTGTGTTAAACCCTCAAATAAGGAAGGGATTTTAATCCCACCACCCTAGATTAATCCCATCAACACTCCCACTGAAGGTGAAATACTCCTCGATATGTTGATAGGAGGTTTTGTCTCAAGTTTTATTGAAGGAGGCACTCGAGATTTCCAAGGGTTTGGCTTCATCAGGGAAAACATAAAAGTAAATTAATGAGCAGTCCCCCCTCCTCTAATACAAAATCTGCAATTGGAAGCATAGGACCGGGACAACCAGGAAACCGACAAAAAAAGAGGAAATCCATCAAGTGAAAAGATGAGGTAATTAACATGCTATTATGGGATAGTGTAAGGTTAAAAAAAAGTATGGGTTTTGAAAAATCGTCACTAGTTGGAAGGTCCCCTAGTCACATAATGGGAGTGGCCTCCCTAAAAAATTGGATGGAAGAGAGTTTATGTGCACGCCTGGTCTACATACCATGAAGCATGGTTTTGGTAAAAGGATGGATTTCTTGGTCCTTCAGGACTTTGGAATATGTAGATAAAATACTTCAAAGATTTTGGAAATGGGGTCGTTAGGCGTTATTCCAAAACAAAATGGCATTTGGATTTTAATGTGTGTTTGGATCATATTGATTACACTCCTATTTGGATTAGACTTCTAGGTCTGTCATTGATGCTCTGGTCTAAGGATGTCTTCAAATAAATTGGCAACACATTGGGACTTTACTTCAAAGATGATAAATCCTATTCAGAATATGGGTATATGGGGTTGGCGAGGATACTAGTGGGCCTTGACCTATCCAAAGGCCTAGAAAATTCCATCATTATAAAAAATGAACCTGCATTAATATTTCATTGGGACTTAGATTATGAAGGAGTACCATTCAAATGCGGGAGGTGCCATGAGTATGGCCACCTGGTCAAGGATCGTGCTCTTTTCTTTTCTAGAAAAAAATGGGTTTGAGAACCTTCTTTATCGATCAAAGAATCAACTCCCATGGAATTATAAAAAGCTCCTTGGCATATTTCATGCCTCCTTGGAGGGTGACCCTTTAGCAATGGATTATCTAGCAAAAAGGCTAGTCATGAAAGATTGGGTATATCCCAAGAATATGACCACTTAGCCTTAAAAGGAGAGATTGTTTCCTTTGGGTAAGACTCTCTCTCCCCACCATTATCCAATAGACTCCTCTAGTCTTTTACAATTTGTCTTATGGAAATTTAATGTAGAGAATGAGACTAGAATTGTCCATGAACATTTTCTCTCTAGTCCATCAGGGTTATCAAAGTCTCGACTTTCTTCACTTATCCCTCTAGATGGGATGGGAGAATCCCCAAATGATATTATGAAACCCTCGGGCCTTATTCCCCCACCCACAATAGAACTTTATGGTAAGGAGCTCAATGAAGACTCTACATCCTCTAAGGGCACAAAATATAACTTGAGACCATGCAATAAGGATTTTGCAACTTGTGATAGATATTCTAAAGGTGGCCTAGGACACCTAGAAGAAAAAAATCATAAAAGAGGATAGAAAGGAAGATAATATTATTTATCCATAGCCCATAATCAAGAAAATTCAGAGGTAAAATGTGGTAGACAATAATATTTACTTGATCCCTTAAAGCATCTACCCCAAAGGCAGATTCAAAATGATCTTCCTCTCCCTTAACTATAGAGGGTCAATCAATACCTCCAAGAAATTTTCCCTTAGAAGGTTAATTAATACTCACAATCCAACTACCATTCTCTTGGAAGTGATCATGATAGATGGGGAAAAAATTGTCCAAGACCTCTCTAAGATAATTAAAGGATGAGATTTCGTCTTTGTGGAAGCTCTAGGTCATTCAAGAGGGCTTGTTATAGGGTGGAAGAATTTTTTTTTCACCCTCTCTAATTTGTGGGATTTTGATTCAAGATTGGCTATCTCCCTTGTTTCTATTAATCATGGAAAAGTATTCAACTATTTGAATATCTATGGGCCCTATGAAAAACATTATTATTATTGGGAATGTCTTTTTTCAAAGTCATGTATTCAACAAGGGATGGTAATTCTAGGAGGAGATTTGAATTTTACACTTGGTGCCTCTAAGACATCGGGGTTGGTAGCACAACTAGATACTCTCTTAGAATTTTTTATTAGAATGTTGGAGCATCTTGTCCTTCTTGACATTGATCCTGCCAAGCTTACCCCCATCTGGACTAACAAAAGGATTGGGGAAGCTTGAATAGAAAAATGGCTCAATAGATTCTTGGTATCGAAATATATTTTGGATGCTTCACTCATAATTAGGCAATGGGTATCAACATGAGTGGACTCTGACCACAACCCAATCTCGCTAGAAGTGGCCCTTGCTATAGGGAATCCCCATATCCCATTCAAATTAAACCCATAATGGATCAAGGACAAAGACTTCGTCCAACTTCTCAAGAATGCATGCCCCCCTTTCAACAATTCACTTTAGGAATCCATAACCATTCAATTCCACTCGAATCTACATAAGGCTAAAAAATTAGTGATCCAATGGTCTAAAGAGAAATGGGAAAACATGAAAGGTTGATATGGTGTAGTGTATCTAGGGGGGTAATATGGGGTACCTAGGGAGGTACCCAATGGGAATAATAATGTGGTTATTTATTTTTATGTATGGAGGCCATTTCTAGTAAATAAGTCCCTTGTAATAGTGTGAACACAATAAATGTGAGAAGGCTTAATATGGGGTACTTCCCTAGGTACCCCATATTAACCCCCTAGATACACTACATATGGGGATTGGAAGAATCCATTTCCTCCATACTCTCTTTAGAAGAATTAAATTTCCTTTTAGATGCTCATAAGCTTTGTCAGTTGGAAAATAAAATATGAAA